>JAVLUX010000021.1:12639940-12724940 GCA_032164185.1 Moxostoma hubbsi
AACTAACATTAAGTTCATTAGTTCATATTAACTACAGTAATGTTGTTAAATAATGTTAACAAATGGAACCTTTTTGTAAAGTGTTACTGTCATTTTATTTTTTTTGTGTGGGGCATAAACTTATAACTGCAGCATATAACTTGCAAAAGGGCACTTTAAAAAAAAATCTGTTTGGTATTCAGCAAATTTTAGTTTTCGGAGATCTGTTTCGCTCTATAATTTCCTGATCGGTGCACCACTAGCTCTAACAGTGTCAAATACTGTAGTTCCGATGCAAATCCATTCAGGGGCTGTGTAATAAATAAAAGAATAGGGCTGTTTTCAAAGTAACCTTTGAAACATTAATTAGAAAGAACCGATTGCTTGACTGTGTAGATCGAGATCTGAAAACAGAAGAAATAATGCTCTGTACACTGTTTGTGGGACCAGACAGAAAGGATTTGGAATAAATAAAAAGTTCAAATGTAAAGTTTTTGAGTGGCAGAGGTGCAAACAAAAGCTGGCTACTCTTTAATAAGAAAGGGATTTGTCTGCAACAGAACAGACTGTATCTCACCGTAACATTACCTCTGTCAAACTGTCTCCTCTTTCAGCCATTTTAACACTGCTAAATGTATTTTTAGGGAAAAAAATAGACAAGACAAAACGAAAGTTAGAACAAAAGTTTACATTCAAACTGACATGTCTACTCTCCATTGAATTGACAATCGACTACATGTTAAATATATCTGTGAGAGAATACAGAGCTAACACACAAGATAAAGCTCTCTCTCTCTCTCTCTCTCTCTCTCTCTCTCTCATTTGCATTGTATCTCTTATTTGCATGCATTATTTGAAGGTCACATGACCTTCTCTACATTTCTTTTCCTCTCCAGGTTATTTGAATACTTCCAGGTTATTTGAATACTCCGAATATAAGCTACATTTGTAAACAGCTCCTAGACCACCTTCCTTGATACAAACTATTTAAAAAAAATAAAAAATGCTCATACTGGTCTAAAATTAGCATTGAAGGCAAACCCCACTCAAGTAGCAGTAAAAAAAAAAAAAAAAAAAAACTTCTGCCACCATTTAGCTACTAACACTCTAGTTGTTCTAAAACCACATGGCTTTATTTATTCTGTGGATCACTAAAGGAGATATTTGCCAGAATGTTGGCCTCAGTTTCCATTCACTTTCATTGAATATATTTTTTTCTCCATACAATAAAAGTGAATGCTGACTGAGGTGTTTACATTCTGCCTAACATCTCTTTTTGTACTCCACAGAAGAAAAAAAATAAAAATCATACAGGTATGGAACACTGAAATGACAACTGAATTCAGAACTACCCATACAATGAACTAGACACCTTCCCATAAACATGGCATTTCATATGTCAGAGAATGTAATTCTCATGATATGGTGATACATGCTTATATGACATGACAAACTTTAAATGGTTAATAAGAAAAGCATTTCTGTCCGACTCAGAAGGGTCCACCAAAACACCACCTACATGCTTTCCTTTCTTATCTCCCAAACGGCTATGTTACATAAACTGCCTCCTTTCAGTCACTCCAGGCAATGTGCCATTCCTTTCAGAAACACAAAGTGTGCTCCCTGCTTGAGATCGCCACAACAGAAAGGCTAGGTATTGAGCTGAAGTGATGGTAGACACTCGACACAAGCCCATGACTATAGCAATACTTGTGATGAATGCTTATGGTGAAAGAATAGTCAATATCAGATCTCATATAGTGGAATGTGCTGATACTTTTTTTTTTAAAAGGCCCATGATGTTTTGTAAGTGTTGTGTACAGTGTGTCAACATGGATGGAATAATCAAAGATTATCTTATATAAACCTGACTTTAAAATAGATATAGTAGATTCAATTCTGAGGAGTAGTTCGTAACTCCAAGAGATTTGGTATGAAGACTTCGCTACAATTCCATGTTGCTTGGCAAAAGAGTTGGCTAGATAATGAAGCTAGCCGATTGTAAAGCAATGAGGGCAGCTAATAAGCTCTTTAGCAAAAGGAGTTTTACATTTTTGTTTTAACTGCCAATTATGGTCGAGGACTTTTTGCTTGGCTTCTGTCCAAAAAGTCCAGAGAGAACATCTTTAGTATGCATCCCTCTGAAATCTAATTTACATCAAACATGATAGCTTTGCTGTAGAGCATGGCCGTTCTTGTTTAGAACAAGTCTCAGTCATAACTGTTCAATGCTGCTACATGCCACCCGCTGTCTCTTTTTATAGTCTGAAAGAGAAGATCAAATTGGAAAATTGGATTTCAGGTTCAAAGTTCTTTAGCTGAAATACATCTGTACTTACTGAAACTTGAACCACAAGTTTCAGGTAAAACAGCCACAGAGTGGCACGAAAAGCAAGTTGTAAAACAAGCTGTTTTTAGTCAACAGTAATGCATATTTTATTAACTATAGACCCTAACCCAAACCCCAAACCTAAAGATTAAAGAAGAAAACATTTAATCTTAGAGGTCAAATACAATCTTGGAATCTCATAAACACAATTACTTCCTGGTTCCAATGGGACCAGAAGAGATCTGAGGCTGCTCAGTACCACCACAGAAAAATATAAACATTTACCATTTGTACAATATTTCTTCTTCTGAATACCTCAAAATTAACTTTGAAGATATTTCTCCTTTTATTCCCACAAGGTAATGAGGAAGAAAAAGCAGATGCTTTGCAGACCATTACTAACTTGGTGTTTAAGCAGTGCTAGACAGGTTGAATCTCTGGAACTGATCCTTCTGTCCACATAGCGGGCTTCATCAAATGCCTTCTCTCTCAAATGCTGAAATGTACCTAACCTTCTATGACTGAAGGATGGAGTCTAACTCTACAGGGACAAGGCACCGGTCCCCATCAGTATGTCATCCACACTTCTTGCCTGAGGGTAGTAGAGAAAAAGAAACACTTGGAAACTGTGATAGTGTGTCTGTTCATCTACAGCAACAGACGAGAATGGTCCGTGTTAAAGAGTAAACAATTGTCCAAGCAACTTAATTCTATTTGAATGCAGTTTGACTAATAACCATGTTTAATGACTCTCCAAGTCAAAATGGTCTTGGTGGAACTCCAAACTTGGATGATCCAGTAGAGCTTGGTCAAGTAAATCTTATGCTCAATTTAAGGAAATTTACCAACAGAGTTCTGTAGACATCCTTCCTCACTAGACCAGATTAGGGAAAAAAATTATGGAGTCTATTTCAGGCAAGCTCCAAATCTTGAGCATAAATATTACAGTTTGGGAAGTTCATACAGCTCCACACATGCTTCCAGGCACATCAGGGTGTGCAGCCCCATCTGCAAATCCAACCTCTGCTTCTTTTCAGATGAGGATTAAGGCTTTTCCTAAGAAGCGGTATTAGGACATGGCCCAGCGGGAGCAGAGGCTGATGCATGTGGAAATGGTGGTTGCCCTGTAAAAGGGCAGTCCAGGCCTTACTAACTTCATGGCAGAGGGAGGAGTGATGATGCAAAGCTAATAATGATATTTTTTTTTCTCTGTGGAGAAATATGACTCTAGCTCCATCCCAGGCCTGGAGAAGAAAGATTAAACCCTGGATTGGAGGAGTTGAATTTACTGGCAATGTGTAAAACAGTCACCAGTGTTGCTTTCTAATCCAGCTCTTTGTCATTTGAGACAGTGGGCTTTAAACCCAGAAACACCCCTCTTTCCTTCCATACAATGACAACTGGTCACTAACACATGATCACAGCTCATGAACGTGCCATTAAGTAATTGGCAGATAAGCATCAAGATTCAGACAAAGGACCTTTTAACAAGAAAATGTTTGCCTATGAATATGTTTTAGGCTTAACTCTAAGAACACAAGGTGCCGAAAGTGAGTGTGCACTAAATGTGGATGATGAGGTATTCTGTGGCCTTTAGAGTTGTTCAGACCAAACAGAAGAACTTCTTGCATTCGAAAAAAGCTAGACACAACACATGGAACATAATGCATGTGTCTTGAGACACGTTTTAAAAAAAGCCAGATAACACTGGCACTTAATAAAATGCTTTATTATCATATGGCTACACACAAAAGGATTAAAAAAAAAACCTCCTACATGTTTCAGTGTGAGCCTTCCTCAAAGAGAGTCTCACTAAGGAAGGCCCACGCCGAAATGTGAAGGAGAGGGTTTTTTTTTTTTTAGAACTTTTGTATGTAGCCGTGTGATCAAAAAGACTTTCAAATTATTAAGAGTGCAATGGTTCTTTAGTTGTTGCTTTTTTTGGACTAATATGAACCCTTAACCATAGTGCACCTGGACCTTATACCCCACTTTTGAAGCACTCTCCATCGTTGGACATTTAAGGATTGACACATTTTTAAACATTGAAGTACTTTTTCAAGTGAAGCAGCATCTAAAGAATGAGCCGCTCCAGTACGAGTCATGGCACAACGGTTGAAGATGTCTAGCACATTTACATAGAAAATACATTGAAAAACACTGCAGATGGACAAAAACATGGCGTGAACATCTTATGAACAAATTCTACCATACTATGTGATGGAGTGGGTAAATGAAGAATGACCTCTTCATTTCTAGGTTATCTTTAAAGAGACTTTCTCCCTATGAATTCAAAATGGTAATTTACTTAAATAACCCTTGCACTTACCATTAAATTCTCTTCATCGGATTCTAAACCGCTGACTGCAGGGCACTGTACGGAAGATCAAATCCCACCCTCTATGCCAATTAGAGATGCTCTCATCTTCTCCTTGTTTGACTCACTGTTCAATCGTCATAGCTGAGGCGACTGAATGCTAGCGCAAAGGAACTCATAAATGCAGCTCTAAATAAATGAGCCTGCCACTTACAGTGGAGGTCAAGTTATATTTCAGAACTGAGCTTATGATGTCCTCAATTATTATGTGGATGTTACATCCTCAACAGTTGCCATGATGAACTGGCCAAAAGTCGGCTTCTCTGTCCATCTCAGCAAGTTCAGATAGTCTGATCTGCAAAGTTAAGTTTCTGGATATATTTTTGAGTAATAAAGTGAATTTGATATGCTGACTAGGTCTTGTGCTTTAGAAATTGGTTGGTTATAAAGTGTGGGACCCTGTAATATTAACCCAATGAATTTCCAGGACTTTACCATTGGCTATCCAGTCCTTTGTGATTTAAACACTGATTTTAAAAAATAACTTCAAAAATAATTTTCAATAGCTCAGCAAGTAAAGACGCTAACTACCACACATGAAGTCGCAAGTTTGAATCCAGGGCAAGCTGAGTGACTCCAGTCAGGCTTCCTAAGCAACGAATTGCTTAGGGTGGGTAGAGTCACATTGAGTTACCTCCTTGTGGTCGCTATAATGTGGTTCTTGCTCTCGGTGGGGCACATAGTGAGTTGTGCGTGGATGCCGCGGAGAATAGCATGAAGCCTCCACAAGCACTAGGTCTCCGCAATAAAGCGCTCAAGACAAGTGTTCAGATGCGCAGATCGACAGTCTCAGATGCAGAGAAAACTGAGATTCAAAAGAAATCAGCCAAGACCTCAGAATTTTTTTTTTTTGAAACTCCACAAGTCTGGTTCATCTTTGGGAGCAATTTCCAAAGACCTGAAGGCACCACGTTCATCTGTACAAACAAAAGTATGCAAGTATAAACATGGGAACACGCAGCCATCATACTGCTCAGGAAGGAGATGCATTCTGTCTCCTAGAGATGAACGTAGTTTGATATGATAAGTGCAAATCAATCCCAGAACAACAGCAAAGGACCTTGTGAAGATGCAGGAAACAGGTAGACAAGTATCTATATCCACAGTAAAATGAGTCCTATATCGACATAACCTGAAAGGCTGCTCAGCAAGGAAGAAGCCACTGCTCCAAAACCATCCCAAAAAACCCAGACTACAGTTTGCATGTGCAAAGATCTTACTTTTGGAGACATGTCCTCTGGTCTGATGAAACGAAAATGTAACTGTTTGGCCATAATGACCATCATTATGTTTGGAGGAAAAATGTTGAGGCTTGATAACCAAAGAACACCATCCTAACTGCGAAGCATTGGGGTGCCAGCATGATGTTGTGGGGGTGCTTTGCTCCTTAAGAGGCTGGTACACTTAAAAAAATAGATGGTATCATGAGGAAGGAAAATTATGTGGATATATTGAAGCAAAATCTCAAAACATCAGCCAGGAAGTTAAAGCTCGGTCGCAATGGTTCTTCCAAATGGACAATGACCCCAAGAATACACCCAAAGTTGTGGCAAAATGGCTTAAGGACAAAAAAGTCAAGGTATTGAATCAATCCGATAGAAAATTTGTGGGCAGAACTGAAAAAGTGTGTGCGAGCAAGGAGGCCTACAAGCCTGACTCAGTTACACCAGTTCTGTCTTGAGGAATGGGCCAAAATTCCAGCAACTTATTGTGAGAAGCTTGTGGAAGGTTACCCAAAACATTTGACCCAAGTTAAACGATTTAAAGGCAATGCTATCAAATACTAACAAAGTGTATGTAAACTTCTGATCAACTGGGAATTTGATGAAAGAAAAGCTGAAATAAATCATTCTCAGTACTATTATTTTAACTTTTCTCATTAATAAAATATAGTGATTCAAACTGACCTAAGACAAGGATTTTTTTCATCGATTAAATGTCAGTAATTGTGTATTTGGCTAAGGCGTATATAAACTTCTGATTTCACCTCATATATATATATATATATATATATATATATATATATATATATATATATATATATATATATATATACACACTAATCTGTGAAAATGTGTTACTTGTAACATTTTCCATGTTTTCATGACTTATCCAGGCAATTTGCAGTGAATACTATTAGCAGTTGATAATCAACTAACACTAAACAACTAATAAATCAAGTACATAGATGGATGACTCCTACTAATTCATACTAAAGAATTTATAGATCCTTTAAAGACTTGTTTGAGGTATTAATTGTCAAAGTAAAATAAAACGTATGGGGTAGGTAAAGTGTGATTTAAGATGGCTTGTGTGATTGCTTGCTGACACCTCTTCAGTAATATCCTCCAGTATGCGTCTGATCTGCAAAGGAAACAGCACAAGAGGTGAGTGTGTGCCAATGAGCTAGTATTGTTTCAAATGGCAGCGTAGGGAGGGTATCTGCAGTTGTACACTACTGTATGATGTTTCGCTGGGTGAGAGATGTGGAGAATTTCACTAAATCACAGATGTTTCCTTAGTGAGACATATTAGTGGACTTCGAGTGAGGCCCTTTTCTGCTTTCCTTCTTGTGTGTCAAACAAAGATTATTGAAAGGAAGTTATTTACGCCATCAGGAACACATTCAATCATTCTGTTTTAACATACTACACTTTTAGTCAGCTTTGTTATAAAATAATAACAACAAAAACCATGGCAAATGCATTCACTCATAAATGCACCAAAGCCACTAAAGAAATACTTAACAACAATATCACGCTTGATATTTTTATATAAATCTTGATATTTTCCAGCATTTTGATGATATTCAATATATATTTTTATAATGTATTAAAATAGTGATTTATTTTTCAATCAGAGGAACAACCTGGCATTTTTTGCCAAGTCTATTCATTAAGTTTAATTTATTAACTAAAATCTACACAAAAAAAGGCTAGTTAAAAATAATCAAGGCATGTTTACCATACTGTTTTTCAATAATTGTACACAAGGTTGAAAGATATGTACATACACCAACATAACAACAGAGTTATAAACAGCAATATTGACCTGCATATATTTTACTAAATCTTTTTTTATACAAGAAAAATGCCACACCGATACTTCCATGAAAAATCAATCAATCAGTCTGGCGCAATCTTCTGAAAACATAATGACCAAGTAAAAGGCACATTAAAATAATACGTAATATTTACAACGTTGCTTAATTTGCCACGCCATTGCAAATACATTGTGAACATTTGTTTGGCGCAACTCTACTTCAGAGTGATATGATAAAGCAGACACAAAAATCCAGTGAGTCAAATGAACAGCAAACAAGATTGGCTTTATAATCTTCAGTTAAGGTTTTCATACATCTGACCGACCATGAAACATGGGTCGTGTTTAAAGATGCTGTACAAATTCAGCCTTCAAGTGTTTGAGCCAGTGCATCTGAGAAGCGTTATCGCTCCTGACCACTGCTGCATAAACATGAGGGAGCTGCTAGCCTGGGAGAGGTGTAAAATTTGGCAGTCACTTTGCATTCTAATAAAGAGGGATGCAGAAAGGGTGATAAAAAAAAATAAAAATAAATAAATAAATCAGCCATCTTCCATGTATAATCCACAGCACTGTGAAAAAGCAAGCACACTCAGTAGATGTTGGTCTTAAAACGATAAAGGACCTCACACCCACAAATGGATGCACGGTGTGTGTATACACACACACACACACACACACACACACACACACACACACACACATACATACATACACGTGTGCTGGTAAACTATAACGGGTGAATGTCAACAGCTCTACTAATGCAATATCTAAACACATTTCATGATGGTCTGTCAATCAAAAAGTGGAATTGGTTTGAGCTGTGAAGGCGAGTTTGTGATTGAACAGTAAAAATGTGACTACTGCTCTGCATTTAGAGAGCACCCAC
Source organism: Moxostoma hubbsi (assembly GCA_032164185.1). NCBI lineage: Eukaryota > Metazoa > Chordata > Actinopteri > Cypriniformes > Catostomidae > Moxostoma > Moxostoma hubbsi. The sequence continues at coordinate 12,648,557 of JAVLUX010000021.1, forward strand.
TTGAATCTATAATATGGCAGGGGGGAAAAAGCCATGTGTATGACGTGAACTTCTTACAAGATGTCACTTTAAAAGAACGGCTGCTCACCAATCAGCTGCGTGTACAGAGAGAGGCAGTCGTTTTCAGTCACATTGAAATTCAATCATCTGAGCTGATTCGATGGCTTTAAAAGGAATTACCTGTGCAGAACAGAGCTGAAGGCGTACCACCACCCCTCCTCCTTCAATCATCCAGCGTTTTCCTCCTCCATTGCTGTTTGTTTTCGACACACTTTTCCTAAATTTGTAATTACAGTCACACAAACCAATCTCGCCATGGCGGTTTGTGAACCCAGAGACACATCTGCTGGAGCTACATAAACAAATAGCTTGTTAAGCACCGTATAACACCCCTAAAAGCTAATGAGGAACAAGGCATACTACCACAGTTTAAGAGCATAAAAATAAAAAGCCCAAACCAGCAGTTCACAAATACAGCATCTTGGGTTATGTGCACAACCATTCATACTGTTTAATAACCAATTCGAGATACAAGAAAGGGCACAAGTTGACTGATGGACGATAAAGGCAGAGAGAGGATCACGTTTGGGTGAATCTCAGATGAGATCATGTACAGTTCACATTTCAACCCGAAATCAAAAGAAAAATAAGAAATTAGTATATTGCACAAGAAGCATTCATATAACAAATGAAGCCTATTTTAGGAACATCTTGCCCCAAAATTACCTTAATTAGTTTTTCCCCCACATAATTCCCATTATCATTCGATGCTCATTACTGTAATACAGTACAAATTAATTTAATATTATTATTTTAGAAACTATTAATAATTAACCAGCACAAATGAAAGACAGTAGAACAAATCATACAAAGATGTATACATATTTTAATAATTAAAATATTTCATTATTATTTTTTATGTATTTTTTTGCATTAGTAATCAGATTTAAGGGGGGAAATGTGCTTATTTGTCATGAAAACAGTAAAAAATAAAAAAAAATAAAGGCTTTTATTTCAATAAAACTTTCAAAATAAATTAATTATATATTGCAGATATATTGAACAAAATTGCAGACAATTGTGTAGATCACTAATGTTCACAACCTTCCAATTGTCTTTCTGCCACCTTATTGGCAGCTCTCTCCTTGGCAAGGCAAATCAATCTAACTTTGCATTAGAGGCTTCATTCAAAAGGTGGCTTATAATCTAAGAGATAAAAAAAGGGAAAGACCAAGAACACCATGAGGCCTTGGCTAATGGAAGGCAAGCCTATGTCTGTGTCTGGCTACAGTCTCACACAACAAGCAGATGGAATCGCAAACACAAAATATGTAGCCATGTTATCCAAAGCTCCGAAGTAGCACTGGCTCAGGGTAGCACTCTAGATTTGTTAGTATTGTTGCATTAATATGCAAAGAGAGCCAAATTGATTCAGCTTTCAAAAGATATCTTACAAATCTGACTTATAATTGAGCAACACTAAACCTTTGACCAGAAGTCATTAAGTGCACTATAGAGCAGACATGGAGCAAACCATGACTAAGGCTGGGAATTGATCCAGATGCCCCGATTCAATTCAATCCCGATTCACAAGCACTCGATTTGATTCAATTCTGCTTTCGAGTGTATTCAATTCAATATCAATTGATATGGGGTTATTTCAGATATAATTTCCTTTTTGCTTACAAAGGAAATAAATTATCTCCCAGCTAATGATGCTAATTACTAAGGGGACCTTTTCACTAATACATTTATTACTTTTTCATCATTTTGGTCACATTTTGGCTTTTTAAAAAGGAACAAATAAATGTAATCAATAAATACCATATTAAATTTAATATATTATATAATTATTATAATTGCATAATTTGTACTATTTATAGGTATTTACACTGATTTGTTGAACACTTGCTAAAACTGATACAGTTTCTTTAACCAAAACCAGCATATCTGTACTGAGGACTTAATGGCTTTGCCACAAACCCCCCCCCCCCCCCCCCCCAAAACCACTGTGCGATGCATGATTTGAATTAAATGTTTTTTTGTAGTATTTTTTTTTTAATCAACAACTGACTGTAAAGAATAGAAAGGGTATTAAAAGAGACATTATTCAATGACAAATTGGTTGTGTTGATCTTGTCTTTGTACACACATTACATGGAACAACTTTTACACAACACGCTGTGAAAGGATCTCGCTGCTGAACACCGAACAAACTACATAATTACTGTTGAGTGAAATGTAAATGGTGGATGTGGCTTAGGTAGTAGAGCGGGTTGTCCACTAATCGCAGGGTTAGCGGTTCGATTCCCGGCCCACATGACTCCACATGCCAAAGTGTCCTTGGGCAAGACACTGAACCCTAAGTTGTTCCCATTTGCAGGCTAGTGCCTTGCATGGCAGCTCTGCCGTCATTGGTGTATGAATGTGTGTGTGAATGGGTGAATGACTCAGTGTAAAGTGCTTTAAATACCACTAAGTTTAAAAAGACGCTATATAAGTGCAGACCATTTACCATGTAGACATTTACCACCAAGTTGCCAAATATATTAACTTTAGTCGCATAGCACGAAATTTTAATGCAACAGAGTGATTTCCTCTCATTGTAGTGGAGGGTTACGCATAGAGTGAAAGATCGATGTTGGGATTAAGAATCAATATCGATATTGTTCAAATGAAGTTTGCGATTAATTGGAAAAACAATATTTTTACACACCCCTAACTATGTCACTTTGATCCATCATATTACTAGAATGGAAACAGTGCTCCAGACGCTAAATCGGAGGCCAAATCATGTATGGCGACATGTCTATAATGTCATACCTCACTGGTGCTTGAACATCTCATGACCAAATGCTATGATGTCATGACACAAGAGCCAATGAGGTTTTATTGTTATATTGACATGATGCCATCATTGATTTGGAAGGTGTTTACATTTGATCAATGATTTGATTTGAGAGTGAGTAAAAACTTAAATTTTGTTCTGGTTATCACACAAAGTAATTGTATGCCTTTAGAAGACTTGGAATATGACACACAAATCACACAGACTACTTTTATGTTCTTTTTGAATGCTTTTTTTAAGTTTAAAATAAGACACTATCAACTGCTATTGTATGGTGCTCACAACTCTCTTTAAAATACTTCTGTGTTCCGCAAAATAATCACGAGTTTAAAACAAGATGCGGATGAGTATATAATGGAAGAATTTAATTTCTGGGGGAAGTTTTCCTTTAAGCATCATATATTAACTGATTGGATTTGATTGTGTCAATTTACATGTCATTTTTGTATACCTATAGGTATATATTCATACACCTACAGAACAAAGCACTTGTACACACCACCCCAGCATAACTGGCATGTTCTGACAAGTCATTTTATGGTCAGGTAAAAGACGGTAGGTAGGTAAAGATTAAGTGGACCACCCTACACATGCAGGCTTGTGCACTTTCCTTTAAGAACCTTTAAGACCCATTACTGCAGTGTTGAAACTGTTATTGCTCCTATAGTGACTAGTTTATCACAATCCTGGCTTTCTCTGCATTGTATTATAGCCTCAGAAACATCTGCTCAATGCAAATCCCCACACCTTACCCTAGAAAGAGAGGGGAAAGTCAAGAGAGAGGGGGATCATTTTTTTCAAGTGGTTTGTCACCGTATGAGGAAACCTGAGAAAATTCCACATCAGAATTCTCCCTGGCCTTATCGCCATCAAAAAGCCATGAACCACGAACACAAAGCACTGAAATCCAATGAAGAATAATTATGAAAAATTGAGCAAAAGATTGCAATGTTAAACAGTTTTGAATCACAATAAAATGAACATAACAATAGCAATATTATCGTCTCACAATACAGATATCGATATAATATCAGATCGCCAGGTCCCAGCTGATTCCCACCCCTATTAAACTGTGCTCCTCTTTTGCCGTTGTTTATTACAACCATTCAAATGCTTTTCAAAAATCCACAAGAAAGAACATTCACACGTTTAAACTGCAACTCCAACTAAAATGATTTAATATGGCTCAGGAAAACTGATAACAGGCTCTTGCGATAATGTGGTCAACAAGGATTGAGTGAGTGCTTGAAGAAGGACTAAAAGGGAGAGCTGCTCAAACTCTCTGGGGGGAGACACTGGGATTGTACTAACTCCCAAATGAGCCTCGTTTCCCACCCACATGGAGACAGGGAGAGAATATTCATTAGCAATGATAGCACACTCCAATTAAGAGAGGTGGAAGGCACATATGCACACACAAAAAGATGCAGGTGCAGCAGCATGCACCTGGTCTAAAATAAAAAAAAAAATAAAAAAAAAGACTTCCAAGCTTTTATGGCATTTTAGCTGATTAAATTCTCGCCTACCATCACACGTCACTTCTGTTTTCTCATATACTTCTCCTCCGCCACCCTCTCTCTTCTCAGGAGTGACACTATACAGGTGTGAAATTTCACAACATGGTGTCTGTGGGCAGACATCCACATTGTTGGAAAGTAAGAAAAAGTGACATAACCTACTCCTCTCCTGGCTGCTTGACTGAGGAATGATTAATGGTTTGGAGGCTTGTGATTAGTAGGGTTATGATGAGATGTATATGAATGTATACACAAGTGCAGCTGTTCTGTTTGCCCCCTAATCTGGCACTGGAAATCCATAAAACCCATTCTCATGTCACATCAGTGCCACTGAAATAAACATTAACAATATTCAACAAGCCACATTTATACAGCCTCCACAACAGCAGGCAAAGACAGCACAGAGCCTCGGGGGGATGGTGGATCGCACGGCCAAGACTAAACATTGTTATAGAGTACGGCATGTGCGCGCTCTAACTGTGAATGACTGTTATGAGCCTAGAGGCTGAGAGAGTATGCACACACTCACAAAATCTCTTCCAACTGTCTCACTGGCTTAATGGGGCTTCACCTGTTGGCATCCTGTGTGAGTGTGTGTTTTAGCAGTTGCTGGCATATGTTTGAAAGGAGAACTGAGGAAAGCCAAGCTAAACACAGGGGGGAATGTCAACGACCATCTTGAGTCATCACTGTGGAGACGCAACTTGACTACAGTCATATCTCAGACACAGACACAGTCTCTCCGTCTCCGTGGTTCGACCTGCCAACAGTATGTCTTTAGGGGTCAAACACTACAGAAGAGAATACCAGGCATACAAACATATGCGTACACACATGTTTACTTCGCTATCTAAATGGGGATCCACTTAGACTTATAAACCATAATCTAAAAAGAAAACTGAGTTTTTAGAAAAGAAAAAGAAAACTGTATTTGAGTCCTGAAATGTTCGGAAGGCTTTGTCAGATTTAGCTCAAATTTGAAACTATCGCTAAATATGCACACACACACACACACACACACACACACACACACACACACACACACACACACACACACACACACACACACACACACACACACACACACATTTACTTACCTATCTTAATGGGGATATACCAGACTTCCAGCATTTTTATATAAAGCGAATCACAATTACTATTTGAGGTCGACCAATAGTGGAGTTTACTGATACCAATAAATAAATTGGTGGAAAAAGTGTTAAAGTTGATTTATAGAGTGAAAAGACAAAAAAAAAAAAAAAACTTGTTTTTCCTTTCTATGACAGGCAAGGAAATAAAAAATACTGTGCATTTAATTTTAGTATTTACATAATTTATGAAGCAATTTTCCAAACGATGACTTTCCCAAATGCCCCCAAAGGGATTTACCTCCCTTTAGAACCTATAGCTTAGTACATACACACACGAAAGCTAATTCTTAAATCCCACACATAAATGGTAACTGCAGGTTTAGTGGCAAATCACTCCATTAGAGGCATATTATCCCTTTTTAGCAAGTTGAGACCAACTCAATGTCTAAAGTTAGGCTTAAGTTGATCTGTTAGTGGTCGGCTGACTGTAGCCCATATCGCTGGATGTGTTGAGACATTTCCCTTTTAGTCTTGCTAAAGCAGGCATGAGGACTAATCCTGCAGAGGTTAAGTGGAACCTGCTCCACTCGTTCAGTTCTTTTCCTTACACATGTCAAGGACAGTGACTGGGGACTGGAAGGTGTTCCACTACAATTTCACAGCACTGAAGGGAGACTTTGAATTTTACAAATACTTCATGAAAATGTTATTACCTTAGCTGTTACAAATAATAAGTGTGAATTTAAAGGAAGTTCTCTACACTTCATTTCACATGAAACTTTAAAAGCACGGTCCTAAAATAGAATTTGATTTTCGTTTTCTAAAGAAAAGGGGAGTTTGTGCTTTCCCAGCCAAAAACCACCACAATGCTATGGTAAATGCTATGCATTTGCTAAGGTATATTTATTTTGTGGTTGCTAGGGCTATGTAAGGTGGTTGTTAGAACATTTTGGGTGGTTGCTAGAAGGTTTCTTCCTAGACAAAATCAAAAGAACCCAACCCAAGTTTCTATGATAGACTGGTCACTAGATATGGTTCGGGTACCTTCCTCAAAGTACAATTTAGGATTGTTTTCAACTGGTTTATCATCTGGCAGGAATACACACCTCTCCTCAACGAACCCCACAATTTGATGTTACATTCATGTCAGTAGCACAAATAATAAGGGATTAATTTTGTTCCGATAATCCTTTCCCCTAAGTTTGAGAAATAATAGAAGTGATGTTTGCCTTAGAATGCACCACTAATTAAAATGTTGGAGAAGTTTGGAGGTTCCTCAAGTCTGACAAGCATATTGTTTTAGACAACTAATTTACCTATGGTTAAACATTTGTTTAACTCAACGGTATGTGTTGACAGGAACTGTGAAAAGCATATAAAAGTAATTGTTTTCAGATCTGTGAGGTTATACCTAGTATACAATATAATTTAGTTGCTAAAAGCTTCCAAAAAGAGAAGTCTGACATTTTTGCTTGGGAGAGATGACCTTTATACAGCTGAGAAAAGCTGTGTGGAGCTTTCACTGGCCACAACATTCACACAAACATACCTTTACCTACCTACACACGACCAGCTGCCTTTCAACGAGACAGACATTAGCTTTTTATTGGGTAACTGTATGTGCCAAGCTGAAACTTTGCAATAAGCCATCACTGCACTGCACTTTGAGGGCATTCGTGTGCCTTATCTTTCCACACATAAACTCATATACAGTACTGTGCAAAAGTATTAGGCACATACGATGTTTAACAAAACATTTGTTTCAAATGGTTATATCTTCAGCTTTTGTGTGTCAATAGGAAAAAGGAATTTAGACTGCCAAACATTCCATTTGCAAATAAAAAATAATAGAAAACAGGGATCCCTGCAACAGATGCCATGACTCCGGAATGGTCTTCTGATCATTGAAAATCCATTATATTCTATTATTGTTATTTTCCTGTTGTTCATGGTTGTTTACTTCATAATACCTTATATATATATATAGCACTCAAAAAGAGCAATTTTTAGTTTTTAATATTCTATGTCAGATAATAACTATGAATATATATGTATATTTAATTCAGTTACTGTGCAAATAATGAAAAATAATTTTTCAATGCACCTTACCCATTCTTTTTATCCAAATATAAAACTCTACAATTTAGCATACCGCCACCTTCTACTGTTTCCTTTTTTTCTTCTTATTATTCTTTTTGACTCTAAATGAAATTCTTGGGATGTTGAATGTCTTGGATGGTTGCTAAAGTAGGAGCAGACTCAAAAGACACACACACACACCAGGTTGTGGCCGCAGGGGATGGAGGGGGCCCAGACCGCACTGAGTCAGCAACAGAAAGGAAATGATCGTAGCCCTAGAGGAGAATACATCAACACTGCAGAGGTGCCTCCATGCTCCTCTCCTCCCCATCAACACCAGCATTACCACCATCCGTCTTCCCTCTTCACCTCAAAGGAGCTCCGCATGCCTGCTCATCCATCTCTCACTGACCAGATTTCTGCAACACACACTCAGCCCTGTGGGTCTCATGCAAATGGATCCTTTTAGTGTGGGCTAAGACATGCAAAACAGCATGAGGAATATGTAAAAACAACAGACTGACAGAAACAGACATTGTTCCCACAAAGACTGGTGGGCGCCACACATTCTCACTCACTTGCACGCACAAAAAAGCGACATCCTCGCACAAAGAGGGCTGATTTCACTTCCATTATCACAGCTGATCTCAGCAGGATAGTAAAACACGTACTGTAGGAGAGGGCTGAAATGTCATCCGTGCATTATTAGACTGACCTTCAATTTGAAGGTGAAGTTACTGAGCGATTCTGCTTCCTACAGCATGCTAACGGTAAATAAAAGGATCTGGTTCAACTCTTTAATCAAAAGTGGCAAATAAAAAGAAATGCTATTTTACCTGGAAGTTTCAGAGGCAGTTTCAGTTCAAATTCCACACTTTTAGCGGTTATTTCTTAAAGGGCTCCTAGTTAGAGAATTTAAATATTCTGAACATTGGTTCCATGTACAATGTGGAGTTAAATTAAAGAAATTAACCATAAGCAATAAGCCAAAATCCCATAATTGTGGTAAAATCAACTAACTCATGCCCTTAAAGGAATATTCCGGTTTTATTACAAGTTGAGCTCAATCACAGCATTTGTGGCATAACATTGATTACTACAAAAAACTCAACATCTGCTTCAGTCGAGGCTTTATTTTGAACCAATTTAGCCACAGTAATGAATAAACATCTAGGATTGTTGTGGTAATTTTTTATGAGTTTGCTAAAATATGCTGACCTGGCAGCTTTTAGTGCCCGTCTGTTGCTACAGACACTATCCTTCCATGAACCAGGAAATACCTCTAATTTTGTATTCTTCCACTTGCACTCTGCACAATCAAATGTGCTAGAGAAGTCTGTATTAATATTTTCTGATATTTTACTTCACGTTCTTCTAAACTTTTTGGCTTACTGAGTATATGAGATAAATCTGGAAGTTAATTAGTGAAGCTATCTTTAGTGGTCGAAAGAATAGTTCTACCTGAACAATAGCATGGTGTAGACTGATTAACATTAGATGATCGTCTCATACAAGAGACAAGGTAATGATCTGAGATGTCATAACTCTGCAGTAGAATTTCTATAGTCGATATCAACTCCGTATGACAGAATTAAATCTAGCACATGATTATGGAGATGAGTTGGTCCAGTCACATTTTGTCTAACTCCAAGAGAGTTTAAAATATCGATATCGAATATGCTAAACCCAATGTGTCATTTTCATTATCTATGTGACTATTGAAGTCACCAACAATTAAAGCTCTATCCACAGTAACTACTAGACCTGATAGAAAAATTGTATACACCATGGAAATCAGAATACTGCCCAGGAGATCTATATACTGTAGCAAGCGCAAAAAACAACAGAGATTTTATTGTTTCACATTAAGCATTATTAGTTCAAAAGACTGCAACTTATATCCTGTCCTCTGAGTAACACCAAAAACTTCACTGTAAATTGCAGCATCACCTCATGTTTATAACAATAACCTGGGGGAGTAGATTAATTTTAAATTAATATATTAATCCACTTTAAGCCATGTTTCGGTCAAACAGAACACATCCAAACTATGAACTGTAATAATTCAATTTACAATTAGGGCTTTGGTTGAAAGAGGCAGATGTGGCTCAGGTGGTAGTGTGGGTCGGCCACTAATCACAGGGTTGGTGGTTCGATTCCCGGCCCAAACGTCTCCACATGCCGAAGTGTCCTTGGGCAAGACACTGAACCCCAAGTTGCTCCCAATGGCAGGCTACCTTGCACAGCAGCTCTTCCATCATTGGTGTGTGAATGTGTGTGTGAATGGGTAAATGAGACGAAGTGTAAAGAGCTTTGAATACCGCTGAGGTTAAAAAGGCGCTATATATGTACAGACCATTGTGTTTTTTTTGTTGTTTTTTTTTTTTTTTTTTTTTTTTTTCAACTTTTACTGTAATCGGATTTTTCATAAATTATTTAGGGAGGGGTTTGTTTTTGGTAGTTCAGGGAACAGACACAGTCTCTATGTGATATCTAGGCGATACAGTCTCTATGTGTTGTTGCAGACTTTTGGATTTGCCAGTTTTTCTGCTTCCTGATCAGGGCCCAGTTTGTCAAAAGTAGCACATATATAAAGTAAACTTTTTATATTGTAAATCTTTTAAACATTTAAGACACTTATATTGTTATTCTTTTTTTGACAATACTCAATAAATAAAAAAAAAGAACACTTGTCAACACAGCTGTGATTGGATTTCAAAAACAGCTGCTGAGGGATTGACAGTAAATTTAGCATCTTTCTTTCTTCTGACTGCCATAATCCACTGCATTGATTTTTATTTTTCTCTTTTGGAAAGTCATGGAAATGTAATAGTGGATATTTTTTTTCTTTTGCAGCTGGAGCAAAAGACAATGCAAAAATATTTTTTGTTATTTTTGCATGTATTTTTATTGAAGTCCACCCTGACATAGTTGACTTCTGCATTCCAAAACTAGAGATGTGAAAAGGGTCTATTTACTGTAGCAAACATGCACATTAATATAGAATGTTTAATGGGAAAAAGTCAAAGTTTAAATTAGACTATGACAAAACTTGAACAAACACAGGCTAGACAGCCCCATATTCTCTAAGAAGGCCATAGGAAACAACAGAAATAATAGTTCCTCACTCAAGGATAAAAAGCAACCAAGAGGAACCTTCTCCAGTTTCCTTAATCCTCACCTTTCGTCATCCCAAGCAATGGCGACAAATTGCCAATTCTCACTGGGAACAACGGTCGCTAATGGAAGGAGAAGCTCAAGTGAGAGGTATACACAAGCCAACAGCACTAAACTGTTCCCCTCATTTACTTGTCAACGTTCCATTCCTGTCTGCCTTTGAGCCGTTCTTCACAAAGACATGGGACACATCTGATACAGCAATCACACAAGTGCTCAAAAAAAGAAAAAAAAAAAAAAACGCTTAGGCACACAGATGCTTCGGAGGTGTTAAGAAAAACACCTCCAGATCTGAGAGGAGGACTCAAATTTCATTATGGGCACAAGGTTCAAAGCCAAAGTCTTAAACACTTGAGTTAGAAGAGGGACACACAACAATCTATAATGTTCTTCTTCCTTTTCACAAATACTACAATACTGTCTGATGGCTAAAAGAAAGTTGCTATGGCATTTGGTAACATAGTGCCTCTATGTTGTTTCGCAGCGCCTAAAAACAATTATGTCATTATTTACTGACCCTTGTGCTATTACAAACAGTTTGTTGTTATTATTCCAGAGAACACAAACTTTTTTTTTTTTACTGTTCCTTTCAACAGTTCTTCCATAAAGTGACAATTCAAAGTCACCATGTCTGTCAGATTTAAAAAACGAACAACAAAGTATCATAAATAATATCTAAATATAATATATATATCTAAATATAATATATATATATATATATATATATATATATATATATTTAGACTTGAGTCCAAGTATGTATGTATGTATGTATACTTTGTACAGAATTGTTCACTGAAATGCTTCCCCTTTGCCCTAGCTATAAAATCTAACATGGATGTAAGTTACATCAAACATTATTGGTTCTAGCATGTCTTATGCCTAACATTGATGCCAAACTTAATGGTAATATTCAACTGATATTTTGACTTGGAATATAGCAAAAATGAGTCATATAGACTACTTTTACGGTGCTTTTTTGCTTTATTTTTTATTATTATATTATCTTTTCTTTCTTTTTTTACATTTTTACACAATAACAGCATGAAGGCTTAGAATGGCATGAGATTGAGTAAATAAATTAAGCCAGAATTTCTTTTCAATCACTTTTCAATGTTCTGTGGAAGCCACTTGGTATTCAATATTTCAAGGTTCATAATGATTTTCCTCCATTGAAAAATATTGCTAAAATGTTTAAAAAGAACATGAGACTGAAGCTGTATACACCGGTGTATTCCCACTGTAGCTACACCATAAGTCAAAGCCAGGTGAGACGTGTCGTAAAAAAGCACATCGCACAAAGTTCATTGTTTGAGCTTAGTTTAGAGAACATGAAAACACAATGGGCTCCTTCCTGCCTATCTCCAGCACTGATTCACAGCAGATGTGCTGTAAAGTTCTCAGTGTATGCTGTTTGAAATGGCAGCAACAGCGAAGTTTTTATGAGGACTAGTAAATAGCAGTTTCTGTCATCTCTCAAAACAAGAAATGAGGAAATGGAGACAAAGAAAATAATTTAGTGGATTTAGCTCAATTAAGACCAACACTGATTAAAAATTGATCCAGGCAAAGCTTATTTCCATTATTTTTGCTTCATAAAAATTCATGAAAACTGAAAATGAACAAAAAGGCACAGACTGATGTTTAGCACCAAGCATACAAAATTATAAACTTCATGTGAACAGCTTTAATCATTGCCAAACTAGACTTCCTGAAATCTAGCCAAACCAGTGTGATTAAACAGGTCTGTGATGACTAACAATGCTTTATCAACCTTATCTATAATTTCCGTGTGTGTGTGTGTGTGTGTTGTATCAGCAAATCTTTAATGTCATTAGGCATTGCATCCTCTCTGAGGATGCGAAACAAACAAAAACCACCGGCAAGCTTCCTTTGATAACAAAGAATATAAAATCAACTGCCACGACAAAGCGCAAGGACTGGCGTACATTTTAATGGTGGAGACTTTTTGCAAAGAGAATGTCCTCTAGAGACAATCGCACAGCTAAATTCCTACTGTGAAGAGGGAGAGGCTCCTAAATTTGAAAGGGAGTGAGAAGATTGTTTGGCTAATTACAGATATAGTGCTGAAACAGTAAAATGGTGGAGAGGAAGAAAGCGAGATACTTGAGTGAGTTACATTATAGAGTTAGAGTGGCAAAACTGTGGATGCATTGTGTGCTGATGGCATCTTTTATCTGTCTCAATACTGATAGAGCATTTAGGGAAATGGGGGGGTGGGCAATCTAATCTGATCATAGACCATTGTTTCGAAGCTCATGGTCACGGTCGACAAGTCAACCACAACCCCCCCCCAATAGCCCAACCAACCACCCCACCCCTCCCTCTATACTTGCGGGCCAGAACAAGAGGGGTATTAGAAAAACAAGCGACAAACACAAAGGGGAAAAAAGAGAAGACAACTCAGAGGGCTATTTGTGAGGATTTGCTCATTCCTCACAAATACACAAGAGTGCTGACCGCTGACTCAGTCCTCTGGTTCAGGTTCGAACAGCAGGAAGTCAGTTTGGTTAGGCTGTTGTTATATAGAAGATTACTTGTCTCCAGAGAACAAGGGAAGTTAATGCTAAACATCTGGCTTTTTATTTTGTTTTAGAGGAGAAAGGGGTTAGAGAGATGACTGTATTGACTTGTCATGTAAGGTAGTGTCCCATCTCAAAATGGGGTGGTTGGATTGGTTGTAAAGTAAAATATGTTAGCAGCCTTGGCAGGAAATAATTTAGTTCCACTATCATGCTGCCATAACTAGGATATTTTAACATGGTGCTGGGTCTCATCCTCCAATCCAATTTTTGCCATATTGCAGAGGTCTCTTTGGAAGTGGCAGGGAGGATGAGAAGTCAACAGCACAGAGATCACTACTAATTGCCCGTGGTGAATATTTATGGAAATGGAGCAGAAGGATATAGAAAAAAAGAAGACACAAAGCAGATATCTGGCACAAGCTGTTCCATGTTGTCTTTAATTTGGCATGGGTTCAGGACAGAGATCCCTTCAACTATGCTTTCTGGGCACAGAATGTTTGTGGGTTTACTTTGGGGACTATTTTGTCCCCATAATTTAGCTAAATCTGACAATACCGCTCTTTCAGGGACATTTCCAATTGGAAAATTATAAATGATGGATGGACGGACAGAAAGATTGATGGACAGATGATTGGCTTTGTGTTAAAATATTAGATGGATGGATGGATTTATATTAAAATACTAGATGCATGTGTACTTAAGCCATCCTTTGGGTATGAAACATCTAAAAATGCAACCAGAATTTTTCTGAAGTTTTGGAGACATGCTCATTTTGAAGACATCCAGCAAATGTATATGCTTTTTGTTCATAAATACAAAAATGAATAAATAAATTTTAAAAAAAATCATAGGGTTAGAGTTAATATGTAGTAATTCTAATTATCTTATTAAAAAACAATAGAAGTCAACGATATGTCCCCATTTTAGCTAGGTAAACATGAGTATGTGTGTGTGCGAGAGAGAGCGGCTTGCGACACAAGAAAAATACTCCCAGAGCTGGACAGCACAGCACTGAGCTCAGGATTGTTTGTTTGAGAAAGGGCCATGGGCATGAAATACACACTTGAGGTTTAAAGATCAGAATGACAAACCCTTCTTCAAGTCTTTGAAATGAGCAACTTATGGTATGGCTTTGATTTTGACACACTTGCACTGTAAATTCCATTCATCCGTATCATATAAGAAACGTACAACAGTAAACAAAAGTCAAATTTAATGCAACTTATTTGCTTGTCACACCAAGTATGTTTCATGCACATCCTTGAAAGTAAAGGTCAGACAATCTTTAGATATGGGTCCACTTAGTGCCTGAACTAAAAACGCTCTTGTTGGCACTTAATCGCATCAAGTGCTTTAATAAACTTAGCTATGCTCGTCTCCACTCCTTAACAGCAACCAACGAGAGGAGAGGAGCAAGAGTAGAAGGGTTTGAGTTCCTTCAAAGCCATGTTTGTTGTCAAAACACATTGAGATGGAGGAGATAAAGTAAATGGCATCTTTTGGAAAGATGAGGAACCCTCATACTCCCAAACAACAGATGACCCTAGCCATAGGCTCTCCAAACAATATTAAAAAAAAAAAAAAAAAAAAAAAAAAAAAAAAAAAAAACTGTAATCGGACCCTCTCAAGGCCCTCCGCTGGGGCCCTTTGTATGCTTAAGAGTCAATCAAGGGCCGATGACAGACAGAGCCTAGTCAGATTTGGGAGAGAAAAGTGCCGGAAGGGTCGGATGCAGGGGCCAGAGTTGTGATTCGTCCCGGGTTGGGGGACAGATGGGCCACTGCCCACGATAACTTGCAGTGACCTCTTGTCACCTACGACTGTGCCCTGCTTCTCCACCTTTGACCCTTAAAAGCATGACACCTAGACCTGCAGTAAAAGTCCACAGTGGGTAGCACATTTACTTAACTGTCCTCTTTCAAGAGAAGGGATTATTGTGAAGCTATATAACAACATATTGTACATGATCAAGAACAGTGTTGAATGCTTAAAGTCATGCAGCCTTTAACTGTATATATTTTGTAAATAAACAAAGAAAAATGCTACAGTACAAAACCTAATATTGGTTAACTGGTAACACTTTACAATAAGGTTCTATTCATAATCACTAGTTAGTACATTAGGTTTTCATAAAACAATGATTAATGAATTATTACAGCATTTATTAATCTTTGTTAATGTTATCAAAGTCCTATTGCTTATCATATTCCATCAAGTACCAGTATACTGTGTACCAGTGTACTTCCTCCATAGCAGTGAAGCAATAAACAACAACAAAAACTGTAAAAGTGGTCTACCTTCTACTGAGTGCTGTTTGGCACATGATAAAAGTTTAAGTTGTGGTCATTTCAGCAAACAAGCAGAAGCCACACAGGTGAAAAAGCAGGTCACCCTCTGCCTTATCTATTCAACTGAAGGCCACCAGCATTTGATCACTGATTGACCCAAGCTATGTCAGGTTGGTCAGTTGCTTTAATGGAAAAACAAATAAGCATAGACAGGGAAAAGTGAAAGGAAAGCATGCCAGAAAAATTATATCCCAATAAAAACAATAATAATAATAATAATTTGAGCACTTCAACATAAGAATTGTGTCACATAGGAGTAGTAGTATGCAATCTACATTTCCAAACTGAAAAGCCATCATTAACCACAAGGTGGGGAATATACTGTGTCTAGGTATTGTTGATGTGTAACATGTCCATTAACTTTCTTTGTAATGATAATCAAGATTTTAGGGAAATTTTTTATGAATCACTGCTCCTTGCTGCAACTAAATGGTTGCATTTTGCTGCCATTGTTCCCACTGGTGTGACTAAATTATGTTATAGGTCACACTGGTGCGACTATGGAGTTGGTCAATTCACCCTCTTTCTCTCTCTGTTCATGCACCGCTGTGTTCCGTAAGTGATCTAAAACAGTAAACACATCAAAAGTGGAACTAAATAGTGCTATCCGCTACCCAGATCAATAGTCATGTCTAGAAGGGATCCCTCCCTTGTCAATCTCATGATATTCTTACACGGCATAGCAAAGCTACGAGGAGTGCTCGTAAAGGATCATTTTAAATTGTATGTTTTGATGAATAGTCATTCTTGATGGCCAATTCAAGTAGTAAAATAAATATTTAACTAATTTGATAACATTCAACTCTCCATCTGCTACTGTCAGACATGAGGTATTGTTGGTCACTGGAGAAGTACATCAGTCAGTTCTTCTGTTAAGCATTTGACTGGGTGGTCTAGTGGTAACTAGGTAACTTCACCCTTTTGCGCTAGTAGCTGCACTGTGTGGCAGGTATTTATAACTAGTGTAATTAGTCACTCTGAAATAATAGCAATAATGTTATATTATTTATATTATTTAAGTTTTTAATGCTCTCTATCATTTATATGCTGAGGTGAGCGACAAAAGCATCATAGCATCATAATAGAATGCGCATGTGTGAGAACTTGACGAGAAAGGGTTCCCTTCTAGACATGACCCAGGTGAACAGACTGAGCAGCGCGAGCGTAAATCATTACAGCACTGCGAGAACCAGTGAGAAGCACAGTGCGAGTCGTGGAAACCATCTGAATTCAGCACAGAATTCTCTAGAGCAAACCTCTATGAAAACCCTTGGTGAGTAAATCAGTTTAAAACCACTTTAAACGGCCTGATATTCTACAAAGCACTGACCAGGTGAACAGGAGAAAACACTGAAAGTAATGCACAAACATAAATTATACTTTTACACATCACCACCATAAACAATTATCATGTACTTACTATAGTAGCACTAACTGCATTAACTAATACTTCAAAAAATATATCAATAATAAATATTATATTACTAATACAGCTCTAATAAATGTATAATTTGCTCCAATAAGGGAATATCATACATTTTTGTTACCACTATGGCAGTTTCTAAATGTTAATATTTTGTATTTAGAATTTTACATGTATTTAGGGTACCGTTTTTAATTTTGTTTTTTTTCATTGTGTAGGCCCCAAAACTACTGGCGCCCTGTGAATGTAAAAGGAACGTGAATATTGTAGGTGCTTTGGTCCCGCAGTGTGACAAAATGATTTTTGAATGTACATATCCTCAATGTACAGTGGTTTCCTAATTAATATGGTCATAAAACTGCTTGCACAATAAGTAGAGAATTAGAGTGTAGCATTCCACACCACGGGACATGTCAACATCCCATCTGCCAAAAAAATGGATCAGAATAACTGCTAATTCAAAGGTAGCAGAGAGGTGCATTCAGGTAAGGATGGAGCAGACTATACAAAGGTCGTCAAAAGCCCTTTGGAGACGATGACACACACAGTCTGTACAGCTGCTTTATGAGGGAGCAAACTTGCCATTTGGAGGCACTTTAATACTTAATCAGCATAAAAAGCATAATGAGGCTGAACAGAATGTCTTGACTTCCGAGCTTAAAAATTCATAATGTGATGTGAAACTCAGAAGCCATTTACGCCGCTATCTCTTACACAGACAGACCACTAAGAAAGAGAGAGAGAGAGAGAGAGAGAGAGAGAGAGAGAGAGAGAGAGAGAGAGAATTGCTTGGATTTAAATAAATGAACACCAACAGCTAATAAATTGATATGCCTTTATGCATCTTACACATATAAACTCTATTACTTAATTGTTACACACAAACACACACAGAGCTCATCTAAATAATGCTTCTGGCGGCCTTCTCAACGCAAACACATGAAGTGCCCACTCAATCTGTTCAACACTCATTTTCCTTTCTCCTGCTCCCCCTAGTGGCTACAGTCCACATCCTGATATGCGAGGGGGAGAGAGAGCGTGTCAAATGAAAGGAAGAGAGGCAGAGTTGCAAGCCCCGCCCCCAAATGACATCAGCGCTGTGTTGAGGCAGAGCTGGAGGGAGATGCAACCTCACACTTGTAGTGAGCTCCAGGCAGCTGACCAGCTCCACGGTCTCCTCTATCTTGTCTTTCTCTCTCTCTGAGCCAAAGGAGTGTGTGTGTGTGTTCAAGTGTGTGTGGAAATAAAAACACACCCTGCTACCATTGGTGCTACTGAGCCTTTCTGACACGGGGCTCTTTTTTGGGGATTGAAATCATCTATCCAACATATTGGATTTATCCTGCGGAGTGACTTTTTTTTTTTCTTTGAGGATATTAATTTTTCATTTTCCCTTTTTGAATAACTGCTTTGGCTGGTAAGTCTGTTTTGTGCTGTTTTTAACCACTTCCCTTCTGCATACCATCGTCTCAAGGTGGTCAAAACCCTTCAAATTATGCATTTAGAACAAATCTGCATATATCACTTACATAGGCAAAGCTTAGGCTACATTCAGAGTCACTTGCTAAGCTTCAAGTTTGCTTCGGAACTTTCAGATTTCTAGTCATTTGTTTGCACTACCAGTTATTGCATTTTATCTCGACTGTAGAAAGACCCATGGGGATCTGAAGGGAATGTTACAGCAATCGGAACACACACAAGTAGAGTGGCGATTATATCCAATAGGGTAGAATATAAGAGCCCCTCATTTGCAATTTAGGAATCGATGCGCATCTCCAAAACTAGTTTAAGCGCCGTTGCATGCAGAATAAACGCACCACAGACGCATAACTTCGCTAAATCCGTCAGACCGATTAAATCTGCAAGGATTTATCTTTTCTTTTTTTTTTTTTTTTTTTTTCTTAAGTGGGGAAAATAATAATATTAAAAAAATAAACCCTGTTTGGGGGAAAACGCGATGCAGATTAATTTTTTTTTACAGCGCGCTGTCAGCGAGAACACAAACTTTATGTTTCGTCTTAAATCGAATCATGTTCTTTTACGAGACGGGTATCACGAAGCAAACGAGCAGATGTCGATTCAAAATGGAAAGATGTCTAGCCTACTTAATAATGACAAACCTGAGCTTTGGAACCGCGATGAGCGAGTGATTTGAATAAAGAATGGGCGAATCAGGGGATACGGAGCCTGACACCCAAAGGGGCCGTTCAGAATGCGTTTTTGCGCAAAAAAGAAAAAAAAAACTAATGGAAACGGCCAAATACGTTCTTCCAGCGCGTTTACAGCATTAAACAAAACGTTAAAAAAAAAAAAAAATTACAAACGCAGGCGGACGTAAAAACCCGTTCGGTATACGGCCCCCCAAGCACACTGCAAGCGAACGACGAGACGATAGTAGAACTCAGCCGTTATCATCAACGAACGATTGGTTGCGCGCGCTTGCAATACAGACAGCATAGTCCGTTATTATTTAGCGTTCTCAATGTCCCCGCGATTGTTTTAACGTAAAGATTGCCTTGTAATAAATCTGCGCCTTGCTTTACAGTGTGTGTGTGGGGGGGGGGGGGGGGGGGGGGGTTAGGTTACAGACTGGTAATTACAATGGTGTTATGCTAAAAATTTGGTTTACGAAGACATTTCTAGTGTACCCATAATTCAGATCGTTTAAAAAACAGGGATAAAGAATTAAAGAATCTAAAGTTCGTACAGTATTAAAATCATTACGTCTATGGAGAGTCCTCATAAGGAAAGCCGCACCAAGATGTGTGTGTGTGTGTCACAGTAATGAGATCTAAGGCTGTCAGCTGCTTCAAGATTTTTACCCATCAAACGAATTTTCTCTTTTAAGTACCCTTACAAGTAATCTGAAGATAAGCTTTCATATCTGTTAGTACGAAAATTTACGATTGAAATAATAGTTTTGAGCAGATAAAAAGAGAGCGAGACTGTAAAATGATGATAACAACCCATGCCTTCAGATTTAGGCTGATTTAATCATTTTATAAGACTACTATAAGCCTAAATAGATCCACACTGTAAAAGTCTGAGTTTACGGTATGAAAGATTCAAGTTAACATTCTTTTTGAATCTTTATTTGATCACACACACTTTTACTTTTAAAGATCAAGTTATTTCTCCACAGCTTTTTTTCATATGTGCAAATACACTAAAAAGTCAGTGTGTATTCGGAGAGGTTTGTTATTTTAGCATAATAATACCTGACCAACACAATTGGGCTGTTTTGACTAAGAGGGTGAAAAAATGAACTAAATACATTGTTCTTTGTTAGACGTGTCAAAGCACTTTGGCCTTCTTTTCACTTGCATAAACAATTTGTATGAGCGGTTTTCAAACACCACACCTCAGAGCTTTAATAGAAATGAAACATACCACAAAGACCAGTCTTCCTTAAGATACCAATAGGCAGGAATGTCACATTTTCTATATTTCAATACAATAACACAAGCATCAATGCAGTATATGTTTACTGGCAGCCAGACGGACAGCACTCTTTGTTCCCAGCTACGAATGCCTGAGGCTAAACCCAGTGGTCCGTGGCATTCGCTGAGAGTCAACATTAAATGGTCACGTCTTTCAGGCCTTTATAAAAAAGTCTGTCACACTTTTGTGCCAAGGACAAAACCAAATCGTCTAGTAGAATTCTCCACTCATGTTGGCAGACAACCTCTGACCTCGGTGAAGCCGTTCATTAAAATGAACCTTCGAAATATAGCCATGATGTTCTTTTTCTGAAACTGTTCTTTTTCTTATTTTTAAACTGCCTCTAAAATATACTTTCCTAAACGACATTGATTACGTAGCAAATTACTGTAAGAAAGTGCAAACAGAAAAGGCTTTCATGTGGATACAATTTACTCCCTTTGGGGTGGAAACAAGTAAAGTGCCGAGCTGTAAATCAAACCAATTCTTTTTGCCCTTGTCCAGAAACTGCTGCCCCTTGCACCCTGGCAGGGGGTACAAATGTGGTAATTAAAGCGCTAGCTCAGCCTCCAAGTGTGTGTGTGTGTGTGTGTGTGTATGTATCTGCCAGGCTCAGGCCTGATACAGCAGCACTTACCACCCCCAAGTGGGGAAAAACAGTGCAGCTGCCGCAAACCACTCTCTTTTCAGTGCAGTACAAAAGAAAGGGACCCCCTGTCTCCCCTAGAATCCACTCTTGCGGTCTGAACGCCAGCAAGGGACAAACCTGCATATCATCTGTCCTAAAACCGCACACAGAGGGGAACCTCTAACACAATAGCCAGCTCTTAAATTAATGCTTAAACCATGTCTAAACCGTCATTCTCTTTTCAAATATGTGAGCAGAAATGTTTCATCTCTCGGCCCAATAGGTTTCCGGGCTTGATATGCTTCTAGTTTCATAGACATTATACAACATGACAAAGAGAGGCATTTAGTTCCAATCCTGCATGGGGTACAGAATCTATTATCCATTTAAAAAGACAGAGCCGTTTTTCATAATCATAGCTCAGGACCTTCCAATAAAGATTGCAGTGGAAATGTAATTTAATCCTAAATGCCTTCTTTCATGCATGGCAACTGATCAGACGTGACAGGATTTTTGGGAACTAACAGAAAACATCTCGGGCATAAACGAATTTCCCCAAATGCAAAAGTACATCATTGTTCAAAAATCTATAGTTAAATCAATACCATTATCATTAACTGCTCATCATTTAAAATGAATGTTTAATATAATGTGTGTACACATACTGTATATGCATTTACAAGTATTGCAAGGTGATCTTGATAGCCTTAAGGAAGATCTTGACTCAGTAATCAAAACTTTGTGCTGCTTTTAGAAAGTACTCTCTTCTGTAGCTCTTTGAAACTAATCTTTGCTCTTCACTTCTTGTTGCAGAATCACTTTCCGAAAGCGTTTAAAACCAGGCACTTTTTTCCTTCTGCATTTTTAACCCTATTTCAGAGTGCTCTGTCAACCATTGCACTCTGAACTCAAGACACTAAACAAACAAAGGTAACTGTGGCTACAATGGCTTTTTAACCAGGATGCTCGAACAATCTTCTAACGGGAAACACAGCCTATTAGAACTATAGCGAGAGGTGTCCGTCACTTCACATTCCTTGGCTATGAGCAGTGGGGTAGGATGGGGGCTGGAAGGTTTAACCCAGGTGTTCTCAACGGGGGGCAGTACACCCCCCCCCCCCCCCCCCCCCCCCCCCGCTTATCACTCATAATAATCAAATCTGTCGTCAAGTACATCTTTGCAATAAAACATTTATCTAGACTTGGAGTATATCAGTTGGTTCTCACTTATATGTGTTGGTACGCATTTGTACCGCGGTTCATCTAATTTTGAAGTCTAGCGATGCATCTGAAGTATCTGGTTTAGCAGCGTCAAATACACAGGCAGAGGCACAACCATGGCTAATGCACCTGTATGGCTCTGTAGATGGATACAGCTCAAACAGTGCAAGGCAAAGAAGTTGTGTTTTTCATGCAGACCGGTCTCAAGCTCTTAAACGCACAGCTCTGTGAGAATCAGTGTCAAGCAAGGCACGAGAAGAGTAAACCATTTGAATTCGGCACAGAATTCTACATCACCCACCACCCTTGAATTTACTAGTCACACTAACTGGACTTCAGAGAGAAATAGATTGTTAATAAATATTATCATATCACTACTTCAGCTTTATTAAATTTGTCATAGGCTACATTAGGAGAGTGAGGGAATATAATTAATGTATGTTTATATTTTGTATTTATTAAACTATTAAATATGTATATGTTTTTACATGTGTTTAGGGTAGTTCTACTGTTAATAATTTAAAAAATGCCATTGTTGATTTATAGATATCATGTTACATCTAACCATGCTAGTGAAGATCCATGCTTCCATGTGCTTGCATACTATGGTCTTGTTACAAATACCATAAAACTATAAAAGTAATGAATAAATGTAAATTTAATTAGAAGAGAGAAAATCCTAAAATATAAATAGGCTAAAATATTTTTGATTCAGTGTAAGAAAATATAACTGGTTTACTTTATAGATGTTATAGATAAACTTACTTTTGTTGATACGAGTAAATTTACATCTGCTTCCAACTAAAAATCAATGCTGTAATGTAGAATGAGCATTTCAGTGGGACAAAATATGCAATATTATTGGACTTTTCAATTATTTTTGAAATATATGAACAATATCACTTTTATCTTAGTTTCTGTCAAAGAGCACTACTTCAGTGAAATCTGAGTAGCTGGGGGAAACAAAGAAATAATAATGCATTCGACCATGCAGCCAGATCATGGTTTGCATGACTATCGAGATGCAGACCTCGTCCCTCCATTTCCGTTTGACCTTTATGGCCATAACAGTCTATCGGCCAGCATATGAAACTTGTGCTATTTCAAAAGTACGATCTTATGAAAAACACAGCTACCTGTTAGTGAAACCTGTAAAGAACACTTTCCACAAGATATTTGGGCTTAGTATAGTGACAAAATCAACGAGCCTTGTATAAAAAGAATTCACAATAACATTTTTTTCCTGCTTGTGTGCTTGGCAATGTATTTGAGTGTAATACATAATGCAGGAGCAATTCATCCTCCAGATAATTTTGCAGTTTTATGTGTCAGACTTCTGAAAAAAATGGCTTCATACACATAATTCACAAAATCAATACAGAATTTCCTTAGAACAGCACTTGAGGTTGGAAAATTGGATACCAATCACTAACCAACTATTCACTATTCCTGCAAAGTACTTATTTTCTTGAATTTACATGGATTCAAGAAAATGGGTACAACTCTGTCTTGCTAAGCATACTGAAAGTGCACTGTCAAACATCACCTGTTCTTAAAAGTATGGTCACAGCTGCCATTTCAGAGCTCATGTTAATCTACTAATACAATAACAGGCGCAGAGAGCACTTAGGCTCAACAGAAGGATGGGGTATATTATTAGACTGTGCTGGCGAGACCTGTAATCAAGTTACAGGGCCTTCAATTCCCTAATCTCTCCTTGTCATTGGTTACAACTGTTAAATGTTTCAGAGTTGCCTGGCATGTCCCCTTGTGTTGTACAGGAAGGTTACCATCAGCAGGTCACTGGAAGGGTTTTAGGCAAGGGCACACACCCAGACTGTCATTCGTTAGGTTTGGAGGTTAGAAATGTATGTTGTCACTCAGTGTAAGAGGAAAGTTGTACCGTGGGAAATTAGGGCATGGAAGGTGCAGCATGAACAACTCCTTGGGGCCACCGGAGGTGACCTGCATTAGAATCCTGTTTGAATATTTAGGAGTGTGTGAGATGAGCTATGCCATGTTCATCCGACATGTACATTTTTGAGTAATGCGAAAGGGCTGCATTCAAGTGCTGGCAGACCAGTCGCAGGAGTCTTTGCTGTATGCTCAGCACCTCAGCAACAATAAGCTTCACATTTATAAAGCCACAATGGTGATTGTACCTTTCTTATTTTGACCCTCACCCTCTCCTTCTTGAGCATTTTCTTCTTTAGGCAGAATCAGCCACTTTGAAACCTTAGAAAGTGCAGCCCGTATGGGGAATTTAGCGTGGCAGGAGGGAGCCGTCTTCAGACATTGTCACAGATGGTTGCTTTTCTTATGCAAAGGAATTCTTTTCTCCCATCTCCTCAGAGATGATTGGGAGGGGTGACGGTGTTAGGGTTAGTGGCTGACAGCGCAATGCACATGGTTAGCCTGGCATCACAGGCTTAAAGCAAGGAAAAAGAAAGGTTTTTATAAAAATCCACAACATCTCCAATAATCCAGGTTGCTCAATCGGTGTCCATTATCAAAAGGACTGCAGCCCTGGGCCTTTTTTTTTTGTGGTCATTTAACCAGAGGAATAGAAATCCCCTCATATATAGAAACCCAATAAGCTTAGGGTACTTTCAAATTCCAGTTTCAACCACATAGCCCTCTCACCTTTTCTCTCTCATCTGATAACGGTCTCAAATGCAGTGGTCCAATCTGCAGATTATCTGTGGTCTACTATATGTTAGGTGTTTGGAAAAATAGAAAAAGTACAGCTGAAATTGCAGACTTGTGGCTACAGCCTAGATTATTTTCCCCCAATAATAGAAGAGCCATCTGTTTACGTCAGCCGGCACATTGTTGATGACAGCATGAAACTGCTCTGTTCGAAGGACAATTGCCGGTGGCTGCATCATTATCTGACTCAATCTCAGCCATGGCACGATCATTTCAGTATTAAATAAACACCACCTAACAGCATATTACGCATAGTCAATAACTCATCCTCAACAAGTCCACGTACCATTCTTACCTTTATCCGGCATCAATGACGTTTTTCAATTGACATTGATATGCTTTCAATAATACAGAATTTGCTCTTATTGGCTCTTGTTTTTCCTCTCTTTGCTGGTAGGAAGTGTAGCATGTGAGAAGGAGTGGGCGTCTGCACGTCAAGCACAGGTTTCGTGAAACGAGAGCCAGAGAGGCGGAGTGCTATTGCAGCACAGAAGATTCTGCTTACAAGCCACTAGGCTGGATACTTTATTCATGTTCAGGCCAGGAGCAAGGCTACAGGATCCCAGGCTGACTTTAGGGCAGGACTTCAGAACCGAACCACCCTGGATTTGAGCCCACAGTACTGCAGGCAGACAGGGCTCAGTTCGATTTATGGCTTTAACACCATGACCAACCTGCTTCGGGAGATACAGGAGCAGTTAACTTCTGATAGAGGACTCTGCTTTACAAACAAAAGGGTCTGATTAGGGAGCGCAACTTACATGGTGACAAAATAAAAGGTTTTTGCACGTAGTAGGCTCCTTGCTTTTTTCTTTCCATTCTTTTTTTTTTGTCGTTAAATATTGCACTGAATCGCATGCCTGCACAGGAGATGGCTGCCTAAGGTCTGTCTGAAAGCGGAGGTGCTTTCTTTATGGTTTTATCTACCATGGCAAAGCCTTTGATTGCATGAACTGTGGACACTGCAATACAAGACAGGAGGTCAGCGGTACAAACAAGGATCAGTTCGACAAATACCAGCTTGGTCAGGATATAACCAAAGAGAGCCCTTTGACAAGACAGAAACATCTTCTAAAAGAACTGAAAGGGGAGCTTAAAGCCTCATTGGATTTTGGGCTGCAGCAGAGGATTAACCGTCATTTCTAAATCAGGTATGACAAATATGGATGCTTGTGTTTGCTGTGCTTAGATGCATTTCTTCTAAAAATAGATCTGTGGGATACAGGTCACAAGGAGAATGGGAAATTTAAGTCATAGATCACAACTAAGCTAAATAAAAAGAGGCACACTTCAGTAGCCTCAGAAAATGATATGCACTGTAGAAAATCAGTCTGTAATTTAGGTGTCGGCTAGATTTATATCAAGTTTGTCTTGATATTTTTTTGTCATCTCCCATGGTCCCTCATTAAAAATATATGTCATGTGAATTGGACTGTCCTCACTGTTTGATGGCAATGTCAATTTTCACAAAATGTAGAGATGTCTTTATAACTAATCTAATTTTGTCAGGTAAAATTCATAACACCTCATTTCCTTTTAAGTAGCAACCTTCCACACCTTTTGAAAACTAGGATTACTCTGACATGTCCTACAGTGGATACAGATTCTGCAGAAAGTCATGGCAAAAAAAGCAATTAATTCAACAAGGCCTGACTTTGTTCTACCAGGACAGTTTTCAGCAATAAAAAGCAGCCTTAAAATGCACTGGCTAACTGCAGAAATGTGTAAAACAACAAGAGCCTGCGATTACATTACACACAGCAAAAGATAAAAACCTCTAGCACACAGGCATTTCATTCAATAAAATTGTGTGGGTTTAAGGATTTGTTATCTATATCCACGGCTGATTGGGAATATCCTTCCACTTCAATTAGACTTGCTTTTGAACCCCTGAGTTCTCCTTTTGCCACCGCTTTTTCTCTCTAATCCCTCTTTCTTTCTTTTCATTATTTTGTACTGTTTTGATATATCCTGAAAAATGATTTCAATCAAGATAAACACCCCAGGCATGTTTCGCTACCATAATTTTTTCATTTGTTCAAGTCATTGGAATTTTAAATAGCCTCTTTTCATTAATTCAACAGCAGAAATATATAATTCTTTGTCTTAAATCAAATCATTTACTTTGAAAAAGGCACTGCAGGCACCATACATAATAGAGCAATTATTTAGAGCAGGGCTTTGTCTTTTCTTCAGAATGTCTGAAACTTTTATTTTTTCTCCAAAGGCACCAACCAGAAAGAGGACACTAGCAATGGCATGGAAATACAAGACCATCTTTGCCCTTTTCATCAGAGTCGGGCTTTTGCTCGGCCTGGCCAATCCATTGCTGACCTCAGCTTCCTGCCCCTCGCAGTGCCGGTGTGATGGTACTTTCATCTACTGCAATGACCGAGATTTGACTTCCATCCCCTCGGGCATCCCAGAGAATGCTACAGTACTTTTCCTCCAGAATAACCGCATCAAAAGTGCAGGTATCCCAACGGATCTGCGTCGACTAAATCGAGTCGAAAAGATCTACCTGTACTGCAACAACTTGGATGAGTTTCCCACCAACCTGCCACTGAATGTCAAGGAACTTCATTTGCAGGAGAATAATATCCGGATGATAACCCATGCCTTCCTGGCACAGATTCCCTTTATTGAGGAATTACACCTTGATGACAATTCAGTGTCTGCGGTCAGCATCGAAGAGGGTGCTTTCCGGGACAGCAACCACTTGAGACTGCTCTTCCTGTCACGGAACCACCTCAGCACGATACCGCCTCGTCTGCCAATGACTATAGAGGAGCTTCGCTTTGACGACAACCGTATCTCATCGATCTCTGAATCATCCCTGCAGGACCTTATAAACCTGAAACGACTAGTTTTGGATGGTAACCTACTGAACAACAGAGGCATTGGGGAGATGGCCTTAGTGAATTTAATTAACCTGACAGAGCTTTCATTGGTACGGAACTCCCTTACGTCCCCACCTGCCAACCTGCCGGGAATGAGCCTAGAGAAGCTAAATCTTCAAGAAAACCACATCAACCACGTGCCAGCAGGTGCCTTTGCTTTTCTGCGACAACTGTACCGCTTGGATTTGTCAGGCAACAATTTGAGCAGCCTGCCTATGGGGGTATTCGATGACCTGGATAACCTTACCCAGCTGCTGTTGCGCAACAACCCCTGGTACTGTAACTGCAGGATGAAGTGGGTACGAGACTGGCTGCGAAGTCTTCCATCTAAAGTCAATGTGCGTGGCTTCATGTGCCAGGGCCCCGACAATGTCAAAGGGATGGCTATCAAGGATCTATCAACAGAACTGTTTGGCTGCTCTGAAACAGAGGTTTCACCAACATACGAGACCAGCACAGTTTCTAACACACTACCACCTTCTCGACCCCAGTGGCCCTCTTATGTGACAAAAAGACCTGTGGTTAAGGGGCCAGAGCTGGGTAGAAACTATCGTAGCACTACACCATCCAGTCGAAAGATCATTACAATAAGTGTCAAATCCAGTAGCGCTGAGACAGTGCACATTTCCTGGAGAGTATCTCAGCCCATGACTGCCCTGAGGCTCAGTTGGCTAAAGCTGGGCCACAGTCCTGCTTTTGGATCCATAACCGAGACCATTGTGCAAGGTGAAAAAACAGAGTACCTGCTTACAGATCTGGAGCCTGAATCCTCGTATCGGATATGCATGGTTCCCATGGAGACAAGCAACATTTACCTGTCAGATGAGACACCTGTTTGCATAGAAACTGAGACTGGCTCTCTCAAAGCATACAATCCCACCACAACCTTGAACAGGGAGCAGGAAAAAGAGCCTTACAAAAATTCCAATCTGCCTTTAGCTGCTATTATAGGAGGGGCTGTGGCCCTTTTGGCCATCATCATGTTGGCCCTGGTGTGCTGGTATGTCCATAGAAATGGTTCCTTATTTTCCAGGAACTGCACGTACAACAAAGGTCGAAGGAGGAAGGATGATTATGCCGAAGCTGGGACAAAGAAGGACAACTCCATTTTGGAGATTAGAGAGACCTCTTTTCAAATGATACCCATAAATCACATGCCGGTGTCTAAGGAGGAGTTTGTGATACACACAATTTTTCCTCCCAATGGCTTAAGCCTTTACAAGAGTCCACACAGTGACAACAGCATCAACAACAGAAGCTACAGAGACAGTGGAATACCAGATTCTGATTACTCTCATTCATGATAGTGTGCACAGATTACATAGACATTGTATTGTGAATGAGTGACTCAAAGACTGCTTGGTATTTTGCAAAACACTGGATTGAAAAGACTGAGAAAGCATCGTAAATGTACATTTGCTATATAATTTATATTTAAGGACAATTTATTAAAAGGAGAAAAGGTTCCATTTGCAGGCCATCACTGAGCCATCAGTGTGTGCTGCCACAAACTGCAATTCTATATTTTAGAAATTTGTAGTAATTTGTACTGTACTTCCTTTACTTATGGTTTAGACCAATTAAAAATTATTTGTGCTCTACTGAAATATGATGACTTGTCAACTGTGAAAGTGGGTTTTCATTGCTGTGTTGAACAATCAGATATTAGAAAACCATGTAGTATAAGCACAGGTAAAATTATGTTGCTGTCAAGCTATGTTGCTGTCAGTGGAATAAAAATACTACAAAAAAGACTGCAGGAATATAGGGCTTAGTTGATCAAAAGAATTAAATACTAAAGTGTTTAATTCTGAGGAGGGCTGGCACACACTTATTGTGGTATCACAGAAACCTTGGTTAGGAATCCCTGTTGCCCTTTTCAAAATGTTGTCAGGCTTTACGTCTCTGCAGTTTTTAGGAAGCAGATATTCATTATTTCCTCTCTGGCCTGGAGAGGCAGCAACACAGCACAGAATCCTAAATCCTGTGCCTCAGCCAGACTGTTCTGCCCCAGCACACAGCAAACGAAGCACACAGATCAAATGAAAGGTTATTTTTCAGTCAAATCAGAGTGAAAGGCTAAAACACAAGAAAAATCTTGATTTGTCCATTCAAGTGAGCAAGGGGAAATTACATTTTCCGTATCCCTCAGTAAAGTTAACCACATGCCATTCTAAACATTGCTCTCCAAAATAAACATTCTGGGCAGAAATAAATATGGCAAGGAAAACATTTGGGCTCTTTTCTATTTAAAATATAAAGTGTCAACTATTTTTTTGTTCATATGATTCTCTGTATTATTTTTTTTCTAGTTCAAGCCACTTTTAAGTTGCCACTGTTGAAAGTTAATTGTTCTTTACAACAGAAGACCAAAGTGCATTGTATGCCCTTTGGCCAGTCTTGTATGTGCCTTGATCCAATGCTTATTGTATTTAGCTTTTTCAAAAAAATAAATCAGTGACAACTTTTTTCATACACACTTGAATATGAAAGGATACTGGTCATATTGCAAAATAAAAGTGGATAAAACCCAACTCGCTGGTCTCCTTTCCCCAACAGATTTTTTTTCTGTTTATTTTTAATCTCTCAAAGCTTTGCATGGACTAGTCTCACAATCTTCATCTGAAGCGTACAGAGGCTTCTTCATAGAGCAGCATCCACTTGGGGCTGCAAGTGCTCTTTTGTGTGGTTAAGCCGTGTATGACTTACTGATTGGCCCAAGTGGGAAATATCAGCGAGAATGGCACAGAAGCTAAATGAGGCCGTTGGAGAGCTGCTGTGCTGGATTTGATGTATCCCGCAGCCACAGGGGTAGATGTACATATCTAATGGCTATATAGCATAAGGACGATGGAACTGGCTCTGCTCGGGCACCCCACTTCCACAGAATAGAAAATACACAGGTAGATGTAGGCACCGAGCACACAGCCTAAGTCCCTTTAAGACTGGTACAGCTCCTATTTACTTGAATGGGGAAAGACAGAATTCTTCACTGGTTAAGATTACATTAAAATAACATATGTTCAACACAAAATCTGACAACAATAGTATCATAATTTATTGTGCTGGTTCAGCTAATATGCATGCACATTCGAGTAAACAAATAATTCTATAAAAATTCTAATCAAAAAGGGATTGGCTTTTTTTTTTTTTTTTAAATCTGTAAGGCTCTCTCTCTCTGTGTGTGTGTGTGTGTGTGTGTGTGTGTGTATATATATATATATATATACACACACACACACACACACACACATACACATATATACATATATATATATATATACATATATACATATATATATATATATATATATATATATATACATATATATATACACACACACACACACACACACACACACACACACACACACACACACACACACACACATACATACATACATACATACATACATAGACTCAACATTTATGTGGGCCATGAGAGAGAAAATGTGCTGGGGCACAGATGCTCACACATAGATGCACACCCCAAGCTTTAATTACAGTTCAGGGTGCCTTTAAAGCAACAAGTCAGATCCAAACCTTAAGTATACTTTAACCTACCCATGTTCTAAATATATCACATCAGCTTGAAATTAAAGTAAACACCCTCTGTGAGTGGCTGGTTCAGCATGGGTTCACATATGTGAATGTTGTTGATGTTCCACAACTTGCCCTGTCATTTGTTTATGTGGTTTCCTGACTGGTGATATTAGCAAGTTTTAAATGCTGAGTGATGGGCTTGCTGAGTTTTATTTGTGTTACTTCCTTGTTAATCTGCCTTCTTTTGTTTTATATATATATATATATATATATATATATATATATATATATATATATATATATAAAATTTTACAATTAGTTTATAATTCATATTTGTCTCATGGTTTAATACTTTTGATTGTACATTTGAAAAGATTGTAAAATGCAGACAAAGAAAGTAAATTGCTTTGGTATGAAAACCAAAGCAATTTGTCCAATCCAATCCAATGTGTTTAATCTTCTCATAAATTACACCATTATTGCTCCAGCGTTCCCACAGTCACAGTCAAAACCAAGACATTTCAGGTATATCTTTATTCGGGCATGGAAAAGTATTGAAAATATAAAAAAAAATTAATAAATCTAAAATTCTATAATAAATATAGATTTTTCTGTATATATGTTATGCAGGTAAATTCTCATAAATTAATAGGTCAAACTGGTTCACAAAATGGTCTAATTTATTTATTACTTATCAGTCTGGATAAAATTTCTCAAATTTTTTTTATCCGGATCCTGTAATCAGAAACGACTGGAAAGGTAATGGAAAAGTCATTAAAATGTATTGGTCAAAGGGTGGAAACACATAGTGAGCTAAGCCCAATATGATGTTGCAATACTGCTTCTGAATCCAAGTGGTTGTTGTAACTTACAAATAATTAATTCTATTTGAAGACTAGATGCCGATCAGAACTGAAGTTAACTGAAGCAGCATCAAGCAGCAATGAGATAACAGCAGTTTGAATTATCAAAGCACAGTTGTATGAGTGCATTTGAGGGTGCACATTACCTTTTTGAACGTTCTGCACGCAGTAAATCAATCTCCACTTTTCTAACACTATCAGACTTTTTATTGCATGAGCTACAAGCAAAACGGTTTGAAATATTAATATTGCATGCTGTAGGGAGGTCACATGATGCCATGCAAGGTTCGAACGTGAGAACGGCAAGCTCTATGCAATCTGCTAGTTTGAACACTTTTAATGATATAAACCAGTGAGATTCAATACACTCTGTCCCATAACTGTTCTAGGAGGACATTATGTCAAAGAATTCAAAAACCTTGGGTTCTAGAGACATTAAAGACTCAAGATGATACTCCTGAGAATGCCACAAGCCCGGGACTCAATTTGGTCGGAGAAGTGCAGGAAATTCGGCAAGAAATGTTAAACATGTCAGCAATGCTAACGAAGGCCATTGCTGACGCCGACCAATCACTGCCATGGAGACGAACTTCACTGTGATGGTCACAAGAGTGAGGGATGTCAAGAAACAGAATGATTATCTGAAGTCATTGGAGAGGGAACTAGCTGCGAATCCGCTAGCGACCAAAGTGGATTTGGAGCACGTCTGGGAGAAATTAGAGGACACGGAGAACCGTAACAGGCAGAATACCGTCCGAATCATCTGAATTCCTGAAGCCGAAGAGGGTCAGGATATGGTGAAATTCCTGGACAGGCCTTTTACAAATCTACTTAACCTTAAAAGGCCATAACCTGGAAATCGAGATAGCTCACAGGGTTCTGGCTCAGCGATCCATTGAGTGAGACAGGACACAATCAATTCAGGCTAAATTTCTGAGATCATCCGATAAATGCTGATCATGTTGCGTGAGAAAAGGAAGGCTTTTTTTTTTTTTTTTTTTTGGAAGAACCACAGCATTTTCTTGTTCCCAGACATTGCGACAAGAGAGAAACATGATCGATTCAAGGAATGCAAGAAACTCTTACAACAATGAAAAGAAGCTTTTGCACTGATGTTTCCAGCCAAATTGAAAAAAGATGTTAAGGATGGCCGAAAAACTTTGGTCCCATGTCCCCAGCAAGCGATATCCTTCATAAAGTCAATGAAGTAAGATATTTTGTGATACATTGTAGCCGAATTTGGACCGACTCACTGAACATTCACTTGACTGTTTGAGGAACTGAGTGCCTTTTTTGTTTCTTTTTGTGCTAATGCCTCCTATTGGCTGGAGTTTGTTTCGTGGAGTATTTCTTGTAAGACATTGGAGCGATTAGGTCATTTGTTGCAATCATGTATCAGCAGAATGGGCCGGCTCAATGAACAGTTGTTTGTCCAAGGAAACGGAGAGCCCCTTCTGTTTTTTATTTGCATTTATTTTTTTATTTTTTTGTGCTGGTTCCAACCAAGTGGCTTGAGTTTTTGTGGAATAACACCTTTGGGACAGTTATGTGGATTAATCTACATGCTCTTTAAGTTTATTCCGCCTATTGGCTGGAGTTTGTTTTGTGTAACTCCGCCTCACAAATTTGAATAGAACACCAGACTTCTCTCATAGGCATGCATGGACTGTTTGAGTTTAGAGGGATGGGTGCCATGTTGGCACTCTTGTGCAAAGGATTAATGTGCACATTTTCTATTTGTTTGGTTCTGGGGGAAGTTTGGGATTTGATTGTTGCACTAATGTTGGAATGTGGTCTTTATCATTTTGTTTTTGACACACAATCTATTTTTTCTTATTTGTGAAAATGTCAGATGTTAATATGAGTGGATTGTCTCTCTCCATGTGGAATGTGAATGGGTTGGGGAATCCCATAAAAAGAAGGAAGGCTATTTCTCTTATGATATAGTGTTTCTTCAGGAAATGCATCTTTCCCTGCAGGAATCTGAAAAAGTTTGGAAGATATGGGGTGGACATGTTTTATTTAGTGTTGGCTCAAGTAAGAGCAGGGGAGTCATTACACTTATAAGTAAGCATCTACAATTTAAATGTCTCAAACAGATTAAAGATACATTAGTCATTACTGTTTTAGCAGAAATTCAGAGGCAAAGTCTTATTTTGGCTAATATTTACGCACCTAACGTTGATGATCAGGGCTTTTTTATAGATCTTGAGGGGATGTTGTCAAGCCACTGGCACCCCTCATGATATAATATTGGGAGGAGACTTCAATCTTTTGATGGACCTTGATCCTTGATCATAGTTAAGCAAAAGTGTGCAAGCCCCATAGAGAAACCCTGATGCATCACAGTAAAAAGTGTAAAAATCTTAGTCTTATCTATATTTGGAGACATTTGAACCCATCTGGTAGGCACTATACATTTTTTTCATCAGTCCATAAGATTTATTCTAGAATAGATTTATTTATGTATATCTAAGTCCCTTACTTGTAACTCTTTTGCAAAATCTTGAATTCCAACAAATGTTAAAGGCTGAAATCAATGTTTATACGGAGACCAACCGGTCCTCGGTATCCTCTGTGGGCATGGCTTGGGAGGCAATTAAGGTGGTTCTTAGGGGCCGGATCATACAGTATGCCACGAGAACTTGTGGAGTTGGAAGGGAATACTAAAAGAGCAGAGGCAGAGCTGAAACACTGAACGTTGTCTGATAGCCTCAGAGAATTGACCCGATTGAAATCAGATACAAAACTATTTTGTCACGGAAGGTGGAGTTTTGGCTATTCAGGGTAAGACAGTCACACTTTGAGTTGGGGGACAAGGCAGAAAAACTTGATTATTTGAACATTAATATTAATAATTCTATCTTGATCTTTATAGTTCCATGTCTTTGTCTAATGATGAGCATATTAGAAAGTTTGTGGAACCATTAGAAATTTCTAAAATGACAGCTGAGCAAAAAAATTATCTTGATTCTGAGAAGACCTTGGAGGAGCTTGGCGAGTTCATTAAGGCCTTGCCCACAGGTAAGGCTCCGGGGCCAGATGACTTTGCCGCTGAGTTTTTTTTAGATCTTATGCTACAGAACTGGCTCCACATTTGCTAGAAGTTTATAAGGAATGATTAAAGAATGGAAAGCATCTGCCAACCATGACACAAGCCTGGATCAGTTGGATTCTTAAAAAGGACAAAGTTCCAAGTGAGTGTAAGAGTTACCATGCAATGTCCCTGATCCAGTTAGACATTAAAATATTGTAAAAAAAAAAAAAAATTGGCTGAATGATTAAGTAAGGTTATGAGATCTTTTATACATACAGATCAGGTAGGGTTTATATGGGGCCGTAGCTCTTCTGATAACATTACACATCTCATCAATATCATGTGGTCAGTGGCGAATGATCAGACTATGGTCGCTGCCATCTTACTTGATGCTGAAAATGCATTTGATATGGTAGAATGGGGTTATCTTTTTAAGATTTTGGAAATGTATGGATTTGGGAATACTTTTATTGGATTAAATTACTTTATAGACACCTGGTAGCAGCACTACACGCGAATGGATTCATTTTAGATTATTTTACTCTGAATAGGGGCAGCTGGCAGGGTTGCCTTCTTTCCCCATTTTTTTTTTTGTCTTGCCCTGGAATCATTAGCATCTGCGATAAGAAAGGGGATGATTTTCTAGGGGTGGTGGTGGGAGGCGCATAAACATTTGCTTTACGCAGATGATATTGTATTATTTGTCTCCGACTCTACTAGATCTATGCCTTGCCTCCACATAATTATTAATTCCTTTTCCAAGTTCTCAGGAGTCAGAGTTAATTTGTCTAAATCCGAAGCTTTGGCTCTAACAGCTGCCTAATAATGGCTTTTTAGGCGGGCGCCTTCCAATGGCCAAAACAGGGCATCAAGTATTTTGGTATTTTATTCCCAGAAAATGTTTGTGATTTATTTAGAGTTAATATTGACCCTTTAATAAAAAGTTTGATTGATGTGGGCAGGTGGGCTACGTTATATTTATCTATAAATGGGAAGGTTAATATTATTAAAATGAATTGTATTCCAAAATTCAACTACCTGCTACAGTCTCTGCCTATAAATATCTCTTTCTTATTTAAAGCAATTTGATAATTTGAAAGACCTTCATTTGGAATGGTAAATGTTCCAGATTACATTTCAGTAAGTTGCATAGGCCGATTGACAAGATTTTGTTTTATTATTATGCATTCAGTCTCACCCATTTGGCTCATTGGTCACTTCCACCTGAGAAAGCCCCTCCTTGGTTTTGTATTGAACAGGAATTTCTTGCTCCATTTCACCTTTGCAAAGCCTTTCTATTAAACTAACCAGAGATGATTGCATTTGCATGCGGTATGGACAAAAGTGTCCTGAGTCTTTAATTCGCACATTTATTTAAATGTTGCCTCAAGCATATGGCTGAAACCAAAATTATGTATTAATAAGTCCCCTTTCTGCTGGTCAAAGTGGATTGTGAGGGAGGTTAATACATTCTGTGACCTATATGAGAGTGGTTGAGATCTTTTGAAAATTTGGTTAAACATTTTGGGAATCACAGATCTCAGTTTTTTTAGGTATTTACAGCTGTGCCATCTGCTCCGTACTATTGTTTGGGAGTATCTTACACCCCCCTGAAACGGCAGATACTCTGGAAATGGTGATAATTGCTTTTGGAAAAGGTCATGAGGCATCAGTGTATTACTCCCTGCTAATTCAGAGTCTGGGGGTCAGAGCTTTAACTTCTATTAAGAGATTATGGGAGAAAGATTTAAACTTGGTATTGGAAGGGGGAGTATGGGCAAGGATTCGAAAAAACTTCTGCATCTAGAGATGCAAGAAGTCTGCATCTAAAGATGCAAGGGTGCGCCTTATGCAGTTAAAGATTTTACATATATTCTATTGGACCCCCCTCTAGATAGTATAAGCTTGGTCTTAAAGACACACCCACCTGCTGGAATTTTGGTCAAAGTTTCAGGTTTTTACGGATTTCATGTTTTGGGCAATGGGGCGGTCATTGATTTGGGGAATAACTAGGATTTTTTTGTTGGGAAATGGGGCAACTATTTAGAGTTTTTGGAGGGCTCTCGGGGAGGGGCAGTGGAGAGAGAGGCATAGGTATAAATTGTGTGATATATATATATATATATATATATATATATATATATATTTATTGTGTGTGTGTGTGTGTGTGTGTGTATACTCATGTGTGACCACAGGAATGTTTGTTGAGGCCAGGGTTGGGGATTGGGAGGGGTAATAGTGGGGGTTAAATGTTGATTCTATGTATATATGTTTTGCTTTGCAAAATCACAAAAAAAATATGAATCACAAAATATTGTGTGCTGTATAGTGAAAGCATATCAGTTGGTGGATTGGCATGAAAAAAAAATAGCTTGTATTCCCCACTTATAATGATCTGTTCTAAACCCTAGTCTTAAGTATTGGGGGAGGGCAAGTTGGGAGCATGCTACTGGGGTGACCTGTGGTGACCCTTTAAACACAATGACTTTGCCTCTACCGTCTTTGTCAGCACATTGTTAGATCTTACAGATGACCTCACCCGCCCTGGGAAAATCATTGATCAGGTTTGATGTGAGGCACACACTTGAAATTCTACCTTGTGAAAAGGGCACTTTACTTGAGATACAAGGACAAAACTCCCTCAAAAATTACCTTATACCATGGCAGAGTTTGTGGGTCAACATATCACAAGGAGATGCTTGAAAATATCAGCCAAACATTCCAAGGAACTGGATGTTATTTGGCCATCTCATTGGCAGTGATCAGAGACTCCGTTTGAGAGAAAGCCATTACTGATCAGAGGTCAGATAAAGGCAGGTGAAACAAGGGTCACAAGTCAAAAAAGATGAAAAATGGGTAGACATCTGTCATCTTTTTGGACTTTTGACCCCTTTTTTAAGTAATTAGAGGACATTTTTCATCCTATTGGACTTAACCTTTTTAAGCAATTGTAAGACATTTTTCATCTTTTTGGACTTCTGGTCTCTTTCTTTAATGAAAAAGAAGCAGTAAGGTCAGACATTGTCATCACAGACAATAACGTCAAGCTCTTCAAAAGAACAAATAGCCTAGTAGCTAAAATAATGCAGCAGTTGTATTTCTTGCATCATAAAACATTAATAAGAGCAACTAAAAATGTAATGAGAATGAATGTTTTGACCAGAAAGGAAATTTCTGGCAAACGCACAAGCCACATGTCATTCAATTATTTTTAGATTTTAATTTACCAAAAGAGCCATAAGGGAGCTGACTTTAAAAGCACCATCTTATTTTGATCTCATTTCGCTTCACCTTGCAAGGAGATGTAGTCATCAACTCCTTGCATATCTATTCCCAAGTGTGTGATGTGTTTGCTCCCATTCTGCCTAGCCTTGCATTCGCTGCAAAGCCCTTTCCCAGAGCTCAGCTCAAAAATTTACAACTGAAAATGGCAAAACTCCTCTTAATGAGTCATTTGCTTTCTCTTCTCCTTTTGCACCTTGTATTCTGTCCAATACATCTTTCACATCAAAGCATAGCTCCCACGCTGTGTGCCTTCGAGAATTAGAGGAGGAAGGGGGGGGTCAAAATGTCAGGTCTATGGCGCAAGCAAGGCCTCTCACCATGCCTGGACTTTGGCGAAATGTATATTTATGAATCAAATCAGCAAAGATGTTAGTCTTAAGCAAGAATAATACTGAGCACATGCAAAACTGTGTGTTCCTATATGCTTCTGTTCATGTAAAAAATTTGATTGGTTTGTTGAGGTAAGGGAAGTTGTTTTCAAAGATCCCATCTTAGTCACCTATCCTGTCGCCTTTCAGGATTTACATCTATCCATACACCTCTTTCACTTCCTTCACACATGTCACAAATCGAAGAGGGATAGACCAGAGTTCAAAAACGGATACGTTCCCTTTCCTGTATGCTGCCATTTGAGATTCTGAAACCACAATATAACTTATGCATGTCTTGAAGAGCTGCGGTCTGGGTGTGGAACCATGGCCACATGTGCTCTGTTGTCAACACAGTCATGTGGTGAAAAAATACAATTCGTCAAAGCAAATGTTTGAAGACTCAGACAGATGTTGGTGTTCAAAAAGGAAAACCATAACTAAATAGAAAAAGAATGGTGGTTAAAGAAGAAATGGTACAGGCTGAAGTGCTAAGAGACTTTTGCATCTCATACAGTATGTTGAGAACTTCAGAGAAGTCCTGAAGAAAAAGTGTGAGGATCTATCCATCCAACCTAGCCTTATAGAATGAACATTACTATAACTACAAATTAGCACTAAAGGGGCACCAACAAATGTTTATTTTTTGCATGTTTTCACACAAATCTTGAATACAACATCTGATTATGTGTTTATAAACACTTATTTTTGCTCTTTTCACTATTTGAAAAACTATACATTTTAACGCATTACAGACGCACATATATAAACAAACTTATTCCAATGTGAATAGTAACTCACCTCAAAGAGTGTAGACTGACACGTGGGATGAGAGTGCACACGAAATTACATGGTTGCTTCAGATAATTTGTTTATCATATTGCATTGTCTTTTAGGACACTATCAGTTAGGTTTAGGTGTGGGTAAAGGCTAAGGATACCGGTTTTGATAACCTCTCATTTGCATTTAAGACACTATATTGGTTAGGTTTATGTTACATTTTTGGGTTTGGGGGCTACATTTACTCATTAAAACCATTAATATCTAACATTCACCTCTAAAGCTAGTCTGATCACAATATCATTTCACTCGTATCATCTATAAATATGTATGCATATATGGGGCTAAAGCAGATTTGGTCAGAAAAGTGCCTTATAAGCCTGACAGTAAGCAGGTGACAGTGGCCAGGAAAAACTCCATATGTTGTTACATAGATGAGGAAGAAAACTTGGGAGGAACCAAGACGCTGGGGAAGCCCTACTCCTCGGGATGGCACATATTTAATCAAATTCACTCAAAGCATACATAATGACCCGAAAAAAGAATTTATACACATCCATCATACTTAAAAAGTTGCAAATCTCAATATTTTTGAGCCATCTTTGGAATTTAACCAACTGGTGTCACTCAAGGAGATTTTTAGTGGGGGGGGGAGAAAAAAAAAAAAAACCACACACACAGGTGTCCTAGCATGGTCTCCACAGGTGTAGTTCATCACATTAGCTACAGACATGTTCCACTCATGCTTGACAACCATAACGTGTAAAAATTCTTTGTCTTAATTTTGAAAAATATACTTTATCTATGGTGTTATCATTTGAACCCTAACAAAGTTATTTTTTAAATGCTTTGCATGAAAATGATCATGCAAATTTAAAATAAAAACCTATTTAATGCAATGACTTTCATAAATGTTTAAGTTTCCAAATACTTTTTGGCGCCACTTTATATAAACACATAGTTACAAATACAAGTTGTGCTGTCGTTTGCTCTATCACTCTATTTGTTTTTCCACCTACACTCATTATAACTCACTTTCCTTCTTTCTGTTCCACTCCAGCTTTCACTTTTTCATTCTTTCACTCAATTTCTTTCTCCTGTCCTCACTGTACCTCTCAATCCCTCTCTATTTCGATTCCTCCATATCTCTCCATTTATTCTCCAACATTGAGAACCCAAGACACTGTATTTCTCCTTACTGTGACCAATGACCTGAAACTCTGAGGCCACAACAACTGCAATCTCCCATCATCTTAATGAATCCAATTTTTTGCTTGACAGCACACAGCGTGCATGCATCTATCTCCCCTTAAAATCATCTGACACTAATACAAATTAACAGGAGCTCATCTATTAGAACTTCAACAGTACAAACACTTTGCTGGTGGAGCAGGATGAATTATTGAAAAAGGAAAATTACTTTCAACTGTTGCACGGCAACTTATACCAACCTCTTGCCTGCATCTGTTAATGTAATAACAAGCGACAATGACTGATTCCTGCAGGCAAATGTTGGCAGTGATAATTTGATGTAGAGCATCATATGTTTAGAGAACGTCCACTTAATTGACTTTACTAGATGAGACATTAATTCACATCATGCATTAAGTGGCTTAAATGATCATTTAAAAGGTGATATATCTTCTTGTGCCCTTTAGCAAATCTGTGTGGCCTGCACTCTGTGGCTCCATCGACCTACAGGTGTATTTGTACGGAATGGGTTATAATCATTTAATTCCATCAGAAAGGTCCTGTGTGGTACAATTGTACTTTAGGCCTCCGTGATGGTGGGGCTATGAGGACCGTGTCGGGACCAGCGTCATTAATGTTTTTAGTATTCTCTTTCGCACGAGGGCCAAGGTTTAAATATCAATGGCATATTTGAATGTAGGTAAGGCGACCCACCAGCTATGTCACTGACAGATGGTGAAGCCATGCTGTAATGCCAACTGGTACATTGGTGCATCTTGGTGTTATGTATGCTGATTTGATGTAGCCTACTGATATATGGAGATATATCAGATCACCCCTACTCTGATGAGCCACAGTTTAAATGTCACTGTGGAAATATTTGAGTTGGAAAACAACAGACGAGCATTCAGTGGAAAAAAAAAACAAAACAAAAAAAAACAAAAAAAAAGACTGATCAATGTACCATATGGCCAGAATGTCCAGCCACTGTCAGTGGGAGATTTTCTAAAAAGGCCAAATCAATATAATTTCTCTTCAGATTTTTCTAAGAAAACTGGCAGAAGACCAGCATAAGGCCAAATTAAGGCCATTGAGCCTCAACACTGGGACAGATCATTTTTGAAAGGTGACAGCCAGGGTTTGAAATGAACTTTTTGGCTCACCAGCCACTGTGGCCAGTAGTTTCTAAGGTCACTTGCCACTCAACAGTTTCACTTGCCAAAAATCCCCCCGTCTCATAAAAGGTGATAGTTATTTGGAGACTGTAACTGCATGCATTTGTTTGGACATTAAATGAACAAGAATGAGATTAGTTTAGCAGGACACCTTTAGAATAGGCGACCCTGAAAAAGCCACCAGCCAAAATGGCAAGTAAGAGTGACAGACTTACCCACCACTGCCGATTGTTACCTACATTTGGCGGGCCTTAATTTCAAGCCCTGTTGGCAGACATTTTTTAGCATCAAATGAAGAGCAAACACCTTCTGGAAACTGATTTTAGACTTCTGCTGGTAGTTAGTCTGAGGGTAAGAAATTGCCACTGTGCTTGCAAAAGAACTGAATTTTAGAAAGACTATAACTTAACTTTAAAAAAAGAGGTCTACTCAAATTTTAGCCTGAATTAAAAGTTTCCACCAAAGTTTATGTTTTGTAAAAATATACACCTTTCTGTAAATGGCACAAACTAAGAGCTGTGGCTATTGTCTGGTGGTCTTTTTCTGCAACAGGAGGTCAGGTGAAGTGACTCACTGTATTCACCATTCCAGTCAAGAACCCCTTTCTAAATACTCCATTATAGAGCACGAAAAGCATCAGTCTTCACCAAATGGTTGTTTAAAAAGCAACAGCCTGTTCTCAAATGAACACATTTATCATGAACGTCTATTCCTGTTTTCCATTTCCATCCTTAAATGCATCATATAAGGATGTCTATGAAACTGAGCAATTTTGGCCCTGTGAAAAATTTTATAATTTTTTTCCACTTTTCACACTCAAGTGTAAGTTGTCAACTAACAATATCCAAAAGAGGAAATCCATTTATCACTGGAGAATTCTGTCATTTTTGTCATTTTGCCACCAATGTTATTTCAAATAATGTATTGTGTTTGATAGC
This sequence comes from Moxostoma hubbsi, assembly GCA_032164185.1. Classification (NCBI taxonomy): domain Eukaryota; kingdom Metazoa; phylum Chordata; class Actinopteri; order Cypriniformes; family Catostomidae; genus Moxostoma; species Moxostoma hubbsi. The sequence goes on from JAVLUX010000021.1 coordinate 12,691,665, forward strand.
TTTCTCTGATGAAAATGATAGCGATGGCATTTAAAATAATTTTGGAATAAAATGGTAGACACTTTTGATTGTTTTGGTTTATTTAGTTTAATTTTATTAATGTAATATAATACAATATAAATCATTTTCAGACAATAAATCATTTCATGTTTAATGACCATTACACTCTGTCACTCATATATTGTCATAGTTTTTCAAATTTAATATTTTTTATGATGGATTTTTGATTTTGATAATGAAAGAACACAGGTAAAACAAAAAAGCAAGCATAAAGCATTTACAAAAAGTTGCAAAAATAAATGACACGGACATGGTAAAAAATTCACAAGACACTTTTCAATGATCCTCAAATATGAAAAAGTCCAAATTTGTTTGGTTTTTATAAATGCCTTGGAACATAATGAAATAGATGAAACATAGATGAAATAGTCGATAATAGTGATGAAAATCCCATAGGTGACAAAACACAGGTTTATCACAGTCTAAAGGGCCTGTGACAATCTGACCTTCTCCAGAAACCGTTTTTAGTAATCATCAATACTAGACTTAACCACAACACAGGCCTGTCTCTCTTTGCGGCCACTGTGTCTCTCTCTCTGGGAGGAACTGGAAGGGGGCCTGGCTGCCTCCACTGAGTCATGGACAATCAGTGGTGTCAGCAGACTCTAAATATTGTCTGTCACTTTTCATCTAAACATCGATGGTGTCACTCCGACTCCTAAAGTTCTATGTATCACTGTATGCGTGCTAGATGAGGAGTTTGTCAAAGGTCATTGTGAAGAGAGTAAGAGCATTTCAATCAGAATCAGAAGACTTGTGCAAAAGACAAGACGTTAATTTAAAAGTTATATATAAACAAGTAATCCAGTCTCGTGAAAAAGACAAAGAGTGTAATGGTCATTAACCATTAAATTATTTATTGTGTGAAAAATATTTATTTTGTATTATATTACATTAAAAAAATATTAAACTAAATTAACCAAAACAACCAATACAGTGTCCAAACAACTAGAACATAACAGCAATAGAAAAGAAAAAAAAAAAATATATATATTTTTTTTTTAAATATTCAGATTACATAAGAGGTTGAAAGTGTAGGAGACCGGCTTGACTGCGTAATTTACACTGTATCATGGGAGTGGGCGGTCGCTGTATGTTAGCATGCTAGCAGTACGCTACGAATTCAGGATGTAAACATTACAAATAACAGATTATAGACCAAGTATCTTACCGTCAATTATCAGAGTGGTTACAACAGCTTCTTTTACTGATCTCATGTGGATTTAATTCATAGAATGAGGCCAAAAGCATGATTTAATTGAATATGCAGCCTGAAGCAAGTGACGGCTACAGATACAGAGCAATTTAAGTACACAATACAGACAACAAACATACTGTAAAAAACATTCCTCGATCGCTAGAAAAAATATAGACAAACCATAGCCAAAATATCTCCCCTCAGTCTAAAAGTTATTAATATGCTTTACAAAGAGGTTCTGAAGAAGCAAAGCACAACTTATATATTTAGGAAAAATCCAGGAGACACCAGTCTCCTAGTGTCATCTTTTGCTTTCAGACATCACCATAAACACAAGGGATAACTTCCATCTGATCTGAACCAAAATCAACATGTAAAGAATAAGAAATGCATGTGGATGTAAAGATTGCCATGTTGTTGTCGCTGTCTCACTGTAACGGACATCTTTGATGCAGTACTATGGTCAACCGGAAAACGTCTATGTCACTTCCTCAATCACAGATTTGATTCCACATGGTGTGATGTACACTTGGAAAGAGAAATTATTACTGTAGCTCGACAACACAAACCATGGTGGTTCAATTATAACTGCCCATGTAAATGTACTCCGTGTGACTGGGCCTTCTATCTATCAGTCTACAGATGCTACATATAACTCCAAGCTGCAGGAAGGTAAAGGTTGTTTCAGTGCAATTATATCACCCCACACAGCAAGCCAAGAAGCAATTCTTAATTTTACAAAAGGTTATAATGCAAGGTAACTATGCAGAAACTGTCTATTATTTTCAATTTCTCAATGAAAAAATAAAATCAAGCAAAGCTATTGCAAGCCAATGATCCACAAGTAGAGTGCAAGGAAATAAGCCGGTCTAATCCACATCTCTCAGCTGCTTAAGACTTTCCTGTGACTGCCTATCCCAGATGACAAGAGAGCCAAGACGGCCCCTAAATGAACAAACACTCTCACTCTCATAGCTTAAAGGGACAGCTGACCATTTACAATCCCACAATTTTTTGTCCTTCCACCAATTTTTCAACACACACACACACACACACACACACACACACACACACACACACACACACACACCCACACACACACACACACCACTTAGAAGGCCACTGTCCAGTGAATGTGAGGAGATGATGACAGGAAATGAGGCGCCGCTTGTTGGCAGGGAAAAAAAGTCCATTTCAAATCTCATTGGGATCATTTGACCATGGACAAAGCCGGTCAAATATTTTCTCTGACCCGCGTAAAGACCAAGAACAGAGTGCAAAAAGAGTCAAATTAAATCTGAGCCGTAAAGACACCAATCACAATAAAAGCAAAATGATTAGAGAGTTAATACAACGATGACTGGTAATCTCTGAAGAGACATTTTAAATGACCACAATGCCATTCCCATCGATGGAGTTAACCTCCCACACTCTCACACAAGCAAACTCATGTTCTTCGAATCTATGGGCTGATGGAACAAATGTTGGAGATAAAAGACTGGACTTGCTGAGATTCTTGCAGAGATGCATAAAATGAGTTCAAAATGCTGAAAACATTACAAAACAAAAGCAGTAGCTGTGTCCCAAATGATGCATTATACACTGTGAACTACACACTTGGCCATGTATGAATTTTTAAAGCGCAGTAATGTCCCATATGAAGAAGTGACTTTTCAAATTCAGACAATGTTTTGCCAATAGATTTAGGTTCCGTTTCAAGAACAGTTAGGTTTCAAGGTTCTGTCTTCATAAAAGTTTAGGTAGTTACCACATTCATCAATTGCAATTGTTTTGTGAGACCAGTGTTGTGGCCAGGCATAGGGCAAGTCGCCGACCGCTGAGTGCATGAAGTGTGTCTGGCATTCCATACTCCATTTTTTTAGGTTAAAGTAGTACCATCCGGATACGCCTAGTACACTTCATTTCATTGAATTTTCAGTGTGAACATACTACTCACACTACAAAATAATTTAGGATGCAGCTCGAGTAATATAGAGTTATTTTACAAGAATGGTATCTATAGGATATATTGTTTTTTAAATACTGTATATAACATTTTCTTTTATATTTATTTTATGAAAAAAAAAACTGCATTGCAAATGCGTATCTTTAACTACATCATATGTCAGCATACATAATTTAACAACATACATCATATGAACAAAACACGTTAAGACTGATTTACGTTCACAAAACAATTAAATACAAAATACAGTTCTAAATTTAGAGTCAGACAAGATGAAAAATTAATATTTTTCGTTCAGTAAAAGAATAGGATGTTCGTTCAGTAATCGCTCCGACTAATTCATTGAGTTAGTTCAGTGAAGGATTCGCCAGACTGAATCAAACCTACAGTAGTGATTTGATTCCCTTTTAATGATTCATTAAAGAACCAGCTCATAAGTGGGAATTAATAAAGTTAGTGAATCAAACTACACAAGTCACGCTTTGGTTGTTTCGCAGTTTATCCAGCAAACATAACGCAATAGAAAAGACATAATTTTTGGGCTTTATTTTGCGATACACACTCTTTTTATCTCATTACATTCAATTCACACGGCTCACAACTTGAGTTATATAGTTTTGATGGTGGATCACCAAGTCAATGTATTGTACAGATTCGTACATAGTAGAGTCAAAAAGATTCATGAGTTAATGGTTTGAATTGGTCTACTCAGAGCAGATACTGAATTCTCACTCACTGACTCAGTTTTGGTATGACAATGTGATTAAAGATGTGCATTTAAAGAGTTTTGTCAAATTGAACTGTATGTAAATACAGTGTTACACATTATTATTTATTTTATATGACAGATTTTACATTTAGTATACTATTTGTAATATGACACAAATGTTTTGTTTAGTATGTATTTATTACAAACTATTGGGGTAAGGCAGTGAGAGGACATAATGGTGTATTCTACATATGAAAATCTCAGTGTCTGAAATTGGTAGTGAAAGGAGGAAGTGAAGGTTTGAGTGTTGCAGTTCTAAATGAGTTCAGGAGCCCGACTTCATTTAGGAACTGACAGCTGTGCTGATAAGAACAGGATTATAGAACAACAGGAAGTGGCACAGCATTCAGTCTACAACACACTCTTATCATGCTCAAGAGAAATACAGGTCTGTCTTTTTCCTGAAGGACATTTTTCTCTAGGGACGCTAACATAGCCTTTGATGCACTGTGCATGAACGCTGTATAATAGTACAAGTTTTCTAGAAGTGATCAACACATATTATTAATACAGCATTGGAAATCAAGTTCTTAACCTCCATCAATCACATCTTATTCGAGATGTACTGCTTATGTCCATGTTTTTTTTGTTTTTTTTTGGCTATGATTATAGGGGGGACATGGAAGTCAAGCTCATGGAACTCTTGGGATTCTTCTCAGTAAAACTTCTCAACAAGTGTACATGGCAAAAATACTAATTCAGTCTAGGAACAGGATAACATTTGAATATTTCTTCCAGTTCATTTTGGTTGCTAATCATGTTCCTGCACTAGTATGCAGACATTTCATTTAAACACAAACTAATACGAAGGTCTGGTCTCCTCAATTCTGCCAGGTTGCCTGGCAGGCCCGTTCTTCATTTTCAATTAATAAGCCTGCCTATTATTAGCAGGAAGGAAAACTGGCTTTATGTTAATGGTGTCAGGGTTGTAATGAAACATTAAATATCTGCTCACAAGATGAAGCTCTAAAATGTCAGATGAAAATGGAAACTGGCGTGATTTGTGCAGAACAGGATTTGAAGCCACGTGTTTGATCGATGAGGTGATCCAAAATTTGAGTAAGGTTTTATAAATGTTTGCCTAAACTGCCCAAGGAGTCTCTCAAAAGAGAGATGAGCAGGATTACAAATCTAGTGTCAGTCCAATAATAGATCATTTCGATTTTTTCTCTCACCAAAGGACAAAGCCCTCGCCCCTGTCCGTGCCCTTTATTGTTCCTGTAAGGAAACGTCTCCCATCTCTAATAACATTTTTTATTCTTCCTGTCCACAATCACTATCCACAAGCAGATCTAACCATAAACCTTGTTTTCCTGTGAGGCACCTCAACACAATGCTTTGGACGCAGCACAACATCCCTCCACCCAGCCGACTGTTTCTAAAACGGGGTGTCTATTTTGTCCTCATCATCAATGGATGACAATGTCTCCATGAGCTCTGCTCTGTCATTAATCATGCCTTTCCTATGTGTGGTGACATGACAACAGGTCGGGAGCACTGAGGGGGTGGTGGGTGGCATCTAATATGACACGGGGCGTCCCACTGAGGCCCTATGAACTTGTGAAGCGGTCCGCCACATTCATGCTTAGCAGGTCACTAATCGAATTACGTAAACAAGGCAGGAGAGCCTAAGGCAGTGAATTCATTTAGCTATTGTAAGAAGGCCAAGCCCTTTGAGGGGACCTCAACAAACAGAGGTCCCCTCTTAAAAAAGGAGAGCTACTACCAACAGGGAAATTATGCAAGATTATGTGTGGGTAGTCAGTAACTTCTTATTGTGGACATCAGTGCCAAATAGAAAGAAAGAGCTATGCAAATTGAGCATGTAAATCTAGTTTCTAACTCTCCCTCCCTCCTCTCTCATTTTCATAAGCCAGATGGCTGTAGTTTTGGGCTAATTCACTTAGCCAAGCATAAGTAATTCCTCACATATATGCATGGCCAATTCATTATTAGATAACACACAAAAAGTGCAAATATGCAGTTCAATGGAAGGCAGCTTCCTCCATCCATCATCAGGGCTAGAGTTGGAGAAATAAGTCTCCTAGGTCAGCAGATGTGGCTTTGGCACACGGTCGGTCCTGCAGGGCCTCAGGACTCTAGCTGAGGATCAGTTTAATTATCCCTCTAATGACACAGAGTGGGATGTCAAGCCATTTTTATTTGTATAGTGCTTTTCACAAAACACATTGTTTCAAAGCAGCTTTACAGAAAATCATGCATGAAAAAAAATAACACAGTAATATCTACAAAGTCTTAGTAATCATTGTGTAGTTTAATTCAATATGATTGTAAACTGTGCTTAAAAATTAATAATTGTATTTAGAACCCCTGTGAGCAAGCTGAAAGCGACTGTGGCAAGGAACACAAAACTCCATTAGATGTTGGTTAATAGAGCAGGTGAGAGGAGGTGGAAGGATGTGAATAAGGGTGGAATGCTGAATCCGCCAAGATGAAAGGTGTCGGAGCAAAGGAGGGGGGAAACATTTTTGGACAGGCATTCATGACTATGGCTGAGCTCCTGCAAAGATGCAAATAAATAAATAAATAAATAATTACAGAAGGCACACTAAAAAAATAAATGGGGAAAAGAACCTAGAGATTTCTTGAATCAGATATAAAATAAATGGACAGGCTTTTAAAGTTCATACACATGTCCATTGATTTTTCAGAGAAATCTAGAACGTAAGTACGCAGCATTATTTCAGATGTGAACTAAAAAATGTCATTAGAAGCACAAAGTGGCACATAAGGAAGTCTGCAAAGGCCATGCATTACTATTTTCTGGTGTATGTATGTATGCATAATATATATATATATATATTGTATATACTGTGTGTGCGCGTATATAATGTGTGTGTGTGTGTGTGTGTGTGTGTGTGTATGTATGTATGTATGTAGACACACACACACACACACACACACAGTATATACAATATATATATACACATATGTAACATACATACATACATACATACATACACACACACACACACACTATATAACTAATAAAATATTTAAAAACATATTATACATTTATTATCATAAGTGTATGTGTACACATACAAAACATTTTTATTTTATAATAACATTTTGATTAATTATATATATATATATATATATATATATATATATATAAAATCTATCTATCTCTATATCTCTCTCTCTCTCTCTCTCTCTATATATATATATAGAGATAGATAATATATAATCTCTCTCTCTCTCTCTCTATATATATATATATATATATATAGAGATAGATAATATATAATCTCTCTCTCTCTCTCTCTCTATATATATATATATAGAGATAGATAATATATAATCTCTCTCTCTCTCTCTCTCTATATATATATATATATATATAGAGATAGATAATATATAATCTCTCTCTCTCTCTCTCTCTCTCTCTCTCTCTCTCTCATATATATATATATATATATATATATATATATATATATATATATATATATATATATATATATATATATATATATATATATATATAATTGTTTGTTTATAATATGTAATAAGATATAAATGTTTCTGCTCAGGTTTTAGAAGAATCTGTGCAACAGAAATAGGCTTTTTTTTTTTTTTTGCCAGAGCAAAAATGAGAGGGAACATCGTTCATGAGGGCAGCTCACATTTGCTTTCCAAATCAAATAAAAGGCCTGCTGGAAAAACTGCAAGTAACATATCAATCAAGCCTTGTAACAATCTGTCGAACTGCTTGTCCTGAGAGGCAGTTCATTTCAGTAGATTTGAGCACAGCCTGCTTGACAGATTGAATAGAATTATCAGCGATAAAATATTTAGTTCTGTGCTATTGTCTCCGCAATGACTTCCTGAGTTCTAATTTTACACAATCTTTAATCAAAATGTTAAGTAGGCTCAAACTAGACAATATTCATGAAATCCTTGAATGCATTTCATATCATCCATATCGAGAGATTCATTGAAACCTTAAACGAGTGCCTTGTCCAACCATCATAGTTTTTTAGCTATGGCTGGTTTCACAAGCCAGACTGCGCAAGCTGGTGAGAAAATAGGAGTCAACTGGCTTTGCATTCACCTATATGTCTTTGACATACTAATCAGGCTGAAGGTGAACTCGAGTGACTGCTTCTTGGAGAAAACGCAATGTCTCACTCTTTTCTCCTCTGAGACTGACTGATGTTGACCTCCAATCTGTGTATGTGCCTGTTTGTGGGTCTGTGTGAGCACTGCGGCCTTGAGTTAAAAGGAAATTTGAAATTCAGTAGTAGGCGGTAAATCCTATTGTTGCTCAAAGGGTGAATGGATGGATTGACACAGGAAACTCAGTCCGTCCGTCAATGCTGCAGAAATCGATCACGTCGAAATCAGCAACAGCTTGCAGGATTTGCTTTCACCTTAATTAACAGCTTTAGCATTGATCAAGCAGAGAGAGACAGAATTTAACAGATGTGTTTCATTAGAATGTGCCCATTATCTTGTTTTGAAAGAGATAACGTACACTGAGGGAGACCATACAAACACAGATGAAAACAATGAAAATGCATCATCTGTTAACCCTTATGTTCTGTTTTTGTGACACAAAACACAAAAGGTATTAGTCAGAAAAGTCCAACCATTAATTTCCATTGCATCTTTGTTCCATTAAAAAATTAAAGTGAATGCAGACTGAAGCTAACATCAACATTTTGTGTTCCATGAAGGGGAACAAAATCACAAGTGTTTGAAACAAGATGATGATGATGATGATGATGATAAGTAAACCATGACAGGATTTTTAGTTTTTAAGTGAACTACACCATGAAGAATCAGGCGACTTCAATTAATCTTAAGAGAACTGACTATCAACAATTTCAAACTTGACAACACATGTCAAAAAAATTATAAAATGCCTATAAAGTCTCAATTCAAATGCTGTTGACAAGCGTCTAGAACATGATCCTAAAACTTATGTAGCCTTGACTGTCTGACATATAAGGGCCTCTCTTGAGAGTGTCTGGGAATAAGCTGCTTTCAGTGATCCGGCATGTCTACAGTAACATGCCGGGCGTTACCTGACAGTGACAGGCAATGGGAGAGGGTGGGCTCTTTAAAATCACATCGTTCCACACAAACAGGAGTGTGAGGTCACACTTTGCAAGGGGTGAGAGAATGACAACAGATGTAACGAGTTGGAAACAGACAGTGAAGCCAACAAAATCAACAGAGGGCAGGAAATAAAGTGTGCAGATGGGAGAGATGACAAGGTGCCTGATGTGTTTAGAGCACGTTAGAGTTGTTGAAAGAAGAGCCAGCAGTGAGACTGCGAGACAGTGTCTTGGGAACTATCCGAAGAAAAAAGTTGAGGCAAACATGCCAATATGATTTCAGAAAGTTTCTTCTTTCTCCCTGCATCTCAAACGCAAAACCCTGGGAAAAAAAGTGGGGTTCAGAAGTCTGAGTTGACAAGGGATATTTAAAGGGATAGTTCGCCCAAAAATGTAAAATCTGTTATCGTCTATTCAACGTCATGTTGTTCCATACCTGCATGACATTTACTTCCATGAAACATAAAAGATGTTATGCAGAATGACAGCCATAGATACCGTTCATGTTCATTGTATGGAAAAAGGTGCAGTGAAAGTAAATGGTGACTGAGGCCAACATACTCACAAAAATAAATGTAATAAAATGTATTTAAATTAGCAACATATCAATTAGAAAAGACAATAAGACATATTCACATGAATCTCTTAGTACTTTGCTATAATGCTGTAACTGTAAAATAAATAAATAAATAAATAAATAAATAAATAAATAAATAAATCGAGATGGCATTGATTTCACATGTTCGTACAAAACCTGATAACCCATGTTATGCCAGCATGATATGAGATAACTCCAAATAGCATCTTCTGCGTTTCAGTGAAAGCTAGGAATCTGACCCAAAGGATTTAACATAGCCACTTAGTCAGTCACAAATTTCCTTACATTTAAATAGTGACCAAGAAATTGTGGGCTTAAAAAACCAAAAACACAACGATATGGCAAAAATGTAAGTAATAAGCAAGATTCTCACTGTTTATTAGTAATTAATCAAATATGCAACTTTCTGTACAAAGTTAACATCGTCAGTTCAACAAATTTGATTAGTGAGCAAGAAATAGTGCAGAGCCTTAAATATTTCTCATTCATTTCACATTATAATATTCCTTATTTTGTCAATTTTTCAAATTCCTAAAACTGTGCGTTTATTTCCAGGTATAAATAAGATTTTCATTGTGGACTCCGACTCTTGGACCCCACTGTACATATCAGAAGCTCATTAATATTTAGCATGGTTGCGCAGTGCAATATTCAAGGACTTTGTGATCCATTAGGCTGTCGAGTGAGTGGCAAAAACACTCTAGAAGTGAACGCATCTCCCAGCCGTGTCCGTCCCCCACACCGCCAAAAAGCTCTGGGATCAGTTACAGCAACATCCATCTCAAATACATAACGCAAACACAGTCATCACTAATTTATGGCTGGGGAGGGCCTCAAACTCATACAATTACTACTGAACAAAGAGCATTACTTCAAACTGCAGTGAGGGTTTAGACCTGATACACCCTCCGAGCAGATATTCCCATTAAAAGCCCATTCAAAAGGCTTCTAGAGGACATAAGTCAATAGCTTAATGTTTGCCAGTGCAGTCATTATTAAAGCCCTTGAAAGAAAGGTACGCCCTGTGAGATGCTAACAGAATTGATTAAAACAGAACTATTTTTAAAGCAGATCTGCCTTTGTTGATAAAAGGGCTGACATAAGTTTTAAAGCTCTGGTTCCTTCTATCAGAATTCTTTGATCCTTGATATTAATGTATTAGAAAAATAATGAATTATGGCTGCTTCAAAATGAATGACAGAGAGGTGTACTAGGCCTCAATCCTTTTCTTTTGAGAGAAGGCATTAAATATGACTCTGACTAGTCAATTGAAAATGTCAGTCTGGAAACTCTTCTGTCATGTCAAAAGCATTCAGCATGCAAACACCAGCAGATATACGGAATGGTAAGACAACCACTCAAAATCTCATGAAACAGTCGAAGAGGATCTCAGAGCAGGGAGATGATGAATGACAACGAAGCTGTGAGGAATGGTCGAACAGTTTGTTCTTTAGGTTGTTTGTTCCAAAGTCATGTCTATTGCAAACAAAAAAAAAATGTTTCCATTTTTTGGTCAAATGGAAATTGTTTGAAAAAACATGTTTTCAATTTTTTGGGTTAAATGATCAACACCCAGGAAAACTATATCCCTTGAATGGACTGAATACATCTAGCCCTCGCAGCCTCGTTTTCATTAATGTCAAATTTACTATGGCGCCTACCCTTACTAAATACCATAAAGAAAAGTTAAGAAGTCAAGGTTAGTGAGGGAGGGTTCCTTCTGTGAATTGTGAATTACAAGAGGAAAAAGAAGCAGGTAACTGATCAAACTTAAGTGAGGCTACCTAAAACAGCCCATCACTCTCAATTAATGATAACAAAAAAGCAGGGGAGAACCTACTGACAGCGCTTTAGATATTTGTGTGCTTGTAACATTGCAGTATATATTTACTTATTCAACCAAAGAAAAAAAACAAGTATTATTTTCCATTTCAGTGGAATTTTGTTTAGCCTTGATGCTAAAATACACAGTGAGATATAACTCAATCCAAGTAAAATGAATGCAGAGTGAAAAAACGATAGAGTGAAATGTGTGTATTAAAGATATGTCTAATAAAAATCTATTCAGGTGAACTCACTCACTCATTCGCCTCTTCAGTTCATAACAGATAAACACCTGGCAGAAGTGCAGAACGGTTGTTACTGAACAAATTTGCTATTCACAATCTCTCCAGGGTAATCCGTATTGATTAGACAATGAAACAAGAAAAGCGTTCGACCTCCAACAGGGCGAAACAGCAAAGATTCCAGAAATGAGCAGAAATGTGGTGTGTGTTCATTTTTCTTATTTATTTGATTAATTCACAGATATAAAATGCGCAAAAAACCTGGTGATCATATTCATAACCACTTTAGTGAAAAAGAATGTAAATCAGCTACACAAAGCCAGGTCTTTAAACCCAGGCACGGATAAGATACTTTCAAAGGCAATTTATTTACACTGCCTGTAGATGTGCATTTCAAACAGCAACCTTGAGCTGGTTTTCTGAGGCAGAAAGAAATAGGACAAATGGACTGACTCCACGACCTCCATGTGTTATTAAAAAAGATGAGGCAACCCAACGGTGAGCTGTGCTTACTCTTTGAGCGAATTTCACAATTTAAATATTCCATAGTGACGGACTTAAAGCACTCACAAGAAACAGAGGGGTGAGCAGAGTTTCCAGGTAATTGTGCCAGAAGCTGTTCTCTATGGCTGTCTGTCTGTTGAGGTCCAAGAGCTTCCATTTGCATGAGAAGCACTCTTAGCCCAGACCTAAATTACCACAACATCAGATAAGTATAACTCCACATTTGAAATGAGAGAACATGAGTAAACCACAAAAGGTTTTATGAAAACCTCATTTAAATTTTGGGTTTGTGGTGAAAGGTAATTGTTTACCCTCCAAAGCCACAGATTGGAGTGTGTTTAAATAATAGAGCTCTCCTATGCAAAAATTAGCAAAGATGGCAGGGATTTAATTAATATTCCCTTCCTTTCTGTAGGACGCCAGGTCCTCCTAGTGGTAACAACAAAATTAATATGGCAAAACCTGCTGTTATTGCCCAGAATGTAATAATTATCTACAAATTTCCTCTTGGCAAAAAATCAAGATCACTAAAAAGGACAAAGACAAACAGAGGAAGGATAAATTGCAACAAAGTACCATGGATTAAGCTGTCCTTAAATAAAAGCTTGCAAATATTGTCAATAAACCAGGTCATAAAGTAACCTCTAATTAATCATTTAGAGAAAGAAAGACTCTAAATTCTAAGTTATTCGTATTAAAAGAGAAATAAAATTCCCTTTAAAATGTTCCTCTGTACAAGACATATAAACAGGTCCATTTCCTTACTGGGCTCCATTACAGAGGACATGGCTCATTAGCCCTGGTCAGTAGATCAGTGCTTACTGTATGCCGCTAAATGGCCAAAGGGTATCGAATGCCATGGAGGACCAGTGTCACACATCATAAAGCATGAATATTAATTAACATCAGTCGCACTCATGTTTTTTATTGGGCAATACATTTGGAAATGGCACTTGATATGACATGGAGATTCAGCCCTATAATTAAGGAGGGAAGAAAAGGCAAATTAAAGTCAATTAGTTTGAGAGGGAGTGAAACTGCAAGTTTGGTGAGGTGTGGAGGGAGAGGGACTGCCTGACAGCTGGGATAAAATGAGAGAGAAAAGAGCTTCGGGAATGCGTCAGACTCGAGCACAGAAATGGGCCTAACTTCAGGCTGGCTTTGTTTTCTTAGAAGGCCCTGTGTTGAGTGAGTGTAAAAAGAGAACAAGCCACTTTTGTTCCCTTACATAAATTTCTACAGGCTTCAGACAGGAAAGATTACAAAGTAATTGTGTTCCAAAACCTAGTGAGTTCCTGTACCTTCCTGCCTAAAAACAGCATCCTTCAAGGCAGAAACTCACAAGTGATTGAAAAATGTTTCAAAGCAAGCAACAAGCAACTCGCTTAGAGTTTGAAGTTAGCATGTTGCTAAGCTAACAACTTTTATCCATTTTAGTTTAAAAACGGCCTTTTCAGTTTCCAACCATCATCATTGCCCAAAGTATGCAGTAATGGAGATTTCAAAAAAATACTTGTGCCCTAAGGTTCTCCATTACCACATACTTTGGTAATCAATGACATAAGGAAACTAACAAGGGAGTTTTCGAACAAAAAAATCTGATTAGTGTGGAGGTGGATTTAGAATTTCTCCAAAAGGTATCCTGGGTATCAACCTTTAGTAACCGCCCCAGTAGGGAGCTTAATAGGCTTTGGAACAAAGCTAGTATGTGTTTCAAGCCGTTAGAGTGGTAACATGGGGAGAGTCGCAATGGAGAAAGGGAGAGGATGGCTGAAAATGCAAACGGACCCAGAGTCAGGCCTTCAGCTAAAGCCCTCAGATTAATGGGCTGCTAATGGAGAAGGGTCATGAAGAATCCACCTTCACAAATTTGACAGAGAGACCTCACATAAAGCATTCCTGACTATCTTAGGCAGGGGGCATACTGACTTCACCTCAGCATGCTTGTGGTACTTATTATTAATGAAGCATAGTAGCATCCATTTTACTTCTGAGCTACTGTTAAAGAGGCTGTGGATGAGGCTTCCCTTGAGGTTCCTTAAGGGTACTTTTATACAAGGACTTTTTATGTGGTCCAGTGTCCATTTGACATCAAAGTTCAGTTTGTTTGATTGGTGTGAAAGTGGTTTTCCGAACTCTGGAGTGCAATGGATGTACACCTTCTCCCACTGACACGCAAATTACAGAGATACCATTGTTATGTGGAGAGGGGGGTGGGGGGGTGGCGCCTGGTAGCATTACAGTGGAACTAGTGGAAACTGTCCAAAATGCCTGGGAGGCTATCGCCAATCCCTCATCATAGATTAAGGATTGAAAAGGATAAAGACTGAGACAGGAATGACCTCTGGTAACGGCTGAAAAATACTGTGTATGTTTAGGTCACATTCAATGGATGTGAGCTAACGTTCATATGTCTTGTGCAAAGATCTAATCAGCTTAATTGAAACTAATGACAGAATTTGGAATAGAACTACATGATGAGCATAATGAGCTTCGAGCACCAAGTGTTCTGTGGAGTGTGTGTAAATTCTGAATTAACCTTGACAGAATTTGTCTGGTTACAGCTGGCCAATACTGGTCATCTAATCAAGAATACACATTCAACAGAATTGTTAGAGATAATGTATAGTGAGGAAGTCATTATCGTAAAATAAACCCAGACAGTCGGATCAGGCAACATGATCACATAGGAAGTCGGCATGTCGCTTCCGAATGTCCACTACCCTGACATTGGCCACATTATGTTGAGTTACTGACAAAAGGCATCTCCCATCAGATATTCTACTTTGGTTCAAGAGTGTTTACCTTCTCCTGTGATAAATTGGTCAGCAGCGATGGAGATCCGTGTTTTCATCCTGCGTTAAATCCAGGAAGTAATCACATTCACATAAATCAGCAATTCAGGTTCCATTTACCCTCTAAAATAAAAATTTTACTCCACTGACGGTATGGTTAAGGGTTGGGGTTTGAGGTAGAGATAATAAAATGTATTCCTCTTCACTATAGTACATAATTTATAGGTAAAAATATCTAGCTTTTGGCACCCCTTTGTGGACATTTCAGTCAGAAACTGGAGCTCACATGTGCGCTTCCCTGCAAAAACCCTTCTCGCGTCGGCCGCTGCTTCAAATTCTGGCATACACAGCAAGTTTAGTTAAAGTCACCTTACTGTTTCCGAATACACTCAGAACAGGCTGGATCAGGAACACAACACAAAGAGGATCACCTTTAAGTGGTTTATTTTGTGATAACAACTAGTTGACAGTACATTGTTATACGTAATAACACGGCTTTCTGGAATACTCTATTCTGATTGGTCAATCCCACCATACAGTTGTCTGATATTTGTGAATAATGAGTAAACATCAGGGTGGGAAATTAGCACCCGCCACCCGCCGAGGGCGGGTACTTTTTCAATGTGGCGGGTCACTTTGCCGTGTATACCAGCCACAGTGGCGGGTGGATTATAATAATGCTGCGTTCGCACCAAAAGCGAATACAGTTTGCAAAAATTCGCATCCACCGAGGGACCAGGACAGGACCACCAGACGCGCGTAAACGCGTCTTTACGTTGACTTAACATTGAATGTATTAAGTAGTAACCAATAAACAAGCTGCGAGTGATTTCATTGTACGGATTGGACAGCCTTTGTCAAAGAATGCGGTTGCTAAGTAACAATAATACACTTTTTTCGAGTAACTCTTTTGATTGGTTTTCAGCGCTGTGTGTCACGGCGCTGAAGATACCGTTATACTGTATAACTTATACACATAGCTAAGCTGAGAATAAATTTTTTTTAAAGTGTGTATATACATAGCTGAGCTGAGCTGGTGCAGAAGAAAGGGAAATTATTTTTTAAAATGTGGCGACATATTCCCGGTGTTAGGAGGCCCGCAGCGGAGTCAGCAGTTATAAATGAACAACTACAAACTGAGGGCGAAGTAAAGAAAACGAAAAGGTACTTTTCTAACAAGTGGCGCATTGATGACCAAGGGAAACCGAGGGAATGGTTATCCTACCTTCCCGACGACCAGTCTATGCACTGCACTTACTGTCGAACCTACGCGTCAGCAGAAAATGTAAATAATTCGTTCGTAAGAGGGACGTCTAATCTTAAATTAGAGGCAATAAAAGACCACGAGTCTTCCAAGTCGCATATTAAGTGCACTGCCATACAGCTGGCGAAGACGGGACCCCAGGAGCAAAAGTGGCTGGTAAAAAATATAAGTGGCTGGTAAAATTGGGCATCCACCAGCCACTGTGGCTGGTGGACAAAAAAGTTAATTTCCCACCCTGGTAAACATCCAAAGAAAAAAAATATATTTCACCAGTCATCCAGGTATTGGAAGTCATCTTTCTGTGATAATTCAAACTCAAATCAATATTTATTTATTTTTTGACAAGTAGTCTTGTAAAAGGCTACTTTTTACCAAATAAACACCTCACAGAATGCACTTTAGTGGATGTGGAATTCAGCCGTTTCTGGAGACTATATGGTCTGTACTCTCATATTTAAAAAAAAATTCAACTCAAATCATTATTTAATGTCCATTTATTTATTTTCTAAGCAGCTATGTAACTCAGCTCCAAGTTAGGGCCCTAACCCCAGTCTGGTGTTGTTTTTTTGTGTGATAATGACCGGATGACTGTAGATTATCCTTTACTTTCACGGATACTTACCAATTTTATTTTATTTTTTAACAAATGAGTGAATATTAAATACTGATTAGAAAAGAAATGGCTGAGTAATACGCCAGACATGAAAAGAGCAAAATGATGTAAGAAATCAGTTGCAGTTCTAATTCAAAAAAATATTACAAAGAATGCAGTGATTAACAAATCAAAATCCAAGCATGCTAAATTAAATACTAATAAAATAAATTAAATCTGCGGGCAGAGCCTGTCCTGCTTTACTTGCACATTAAAAAATGTAAACCTTTTGCTGTGACTGGAGACGATGCTAGCAAATACGACAGTGAGAATTCATTACAAACCATTGAAGATTCACCATTTGACATGGCACACTGAAATCATTTGCCACCCTGGGAAAAGTGGGCCCGTGCTATGCACACACTAAAGTCCAGGGGTTTTAAAAGGGAGAGTAGACCTACATTAAATGCTGCAATTGACACTTTTAACGATTAGTGAGTTGTGGTGGCTGTAATCATAATCGATTATTAACATTTCCAGTAAGAGTTAGGGAGAAATGTATATTGCTTTGAGGTCTCAATTCAGATGCACAAGAAAAAGGAATATTTAATCATTAACAAAAATGAAAATTAATTAGTTACTCTCATGCCATACCAAACCCATGTGCTGTTTTGTGGAACACAAAAGTAGACATTTTTTAAAGAATTGTAATGCAGTTCCTGCCATAAAATGACCGTTCATAGTGACCACGAGCTTTCAAACTCCAAAAAGGACAAAAAAAATAATAACTATTCATTTTTAAAATCAACAAAACATACATCCCTTCCCTAAACCTTAAACCAAAGCCAAACTGACAGTGTCTTAAAAAGCAAATATGAGGTGAAAAAAAAAGACTTCTGAAACAACCACGTCATTTTCTGGTGCTTCAATGACACTTTAGGCTCATGTGTAGACTTGTATCCCCGTCCTTTGCATTGCAAGTAAATGTTTGGATATGTAATGCAAACATTTAAATTAATCACACTAGAAATCATGTGCTATAGAAAAAGTGTTTTGCTTTCATAAAATAGCAATAGCTGTGTTTCAAAACCAATATACGAGGTGCAGGCGTTCCTCTCGTTAGCGACAAACGAAAAGAAAAAGTCTTTCAGGAAGTGTGTCAGCTGTTCGCCACACAGCTGAAACACAGCTACCACTGGACCTACCAACAGTGTAGGGAAAAGTTACAAAAAAACTTAAATGACTACAGAACCATCAAGGAAATGTGGAAGTGGTTCGACCAACTGGACGCTATCTAGACGGCAAGCAATGGGAGGGAGAGTGACCTGGACTCAGCCACGGCTGGAGTCCACGATGGAGGATGGTATGTTTTGTTATGTTAACTCTATACTCTAATTGAAAACTTCACTTTAATTAGTTGACCAGCTACTGGAAGCTTGCTTCTAAAACAACCAGGCCAATTTAACTGTTGCCATTTTTAGAGCTTGACAGCCATGGTCGACTGCCATTGTATGCTGGCAAGAGCCATGTAAAAAATATTTGAAATGTTCCTTTTGTGAGTAAATTTTACAGCATTCAGCTCTGAAACAAAATGAGGGTGAGTACAAGATGAATTTTCCTTATTGGTTGAACGATTCCTTTAACAGACCCAAAGACTTTAAATCATTTGGCTTTCTTTTCCCTGCAGTTTCTTTCCATCAGCTGTTTATGGCACAATGTGTACAGCACAATATAATTTGTTGAATAGAACCTACAGTAGGTTATCGGTTACATGCTGTCAGGTAACACTAGATTCCTTACAGAGAAGAATGGATTTGAGCACAAAACTGAGACGACCATATATCAATAACACATTTTACGATGACTGGGAAGGGAGAAAACTCTCCCAAATTTTCATCCATTCTGCCACTTTGGCGTTGACAAGTGTGTATATTCTTCTCACTGCGCAAAACTGCAGCTGTTGAGTGTGAAGAATGCTCAAAGAGAAGGACGGCGTGTGGAACAGTGATAGCAGTACCGTGGCGATACGGGCCTCCAAAGGTCAGGATCCGCTTGAGGAGGAAAAAAAGAAGATAATGGCTGGATTCCCTCATTGAGTCATTAACCTTTAGCCAGCATGCCATGAGCTCTGCACACATTGTTCTACGTAACAGCAAAGTCTTATGAATATTCACTGCATATTCATGAGCTCTGATGAGAAACTTTTGTTTATGCTGCTCTTTGACAATTATGCGTGCTTAATCAAGTTGTGTCTACGTCTCGCTTCATTTCCACTTTGTCGGCATCTCCAGAGAAGAGGGTTAGGGGGCTTTTGAAAGTGTGAAATTCATCTTAAAAGTGCACAGGGTATTCTGCGGGAATAAATAGCAGCGATAAAAGTGCTTGTGTCTTGATTCTACATACACACAAGCTCACACTGGGCTGCAGGATTATGAAAAAATAATCATAATGTGCATTACTTCCCTTGATATTGTAGTCAAAAAATGTGAGTGATAAATGAGGTAGTGATAAATGAAGACAACTTCATAAATCAGTCAACTTCACTTGGCAACCACTTCAACTTTGGCCCTCTTAGCAGGATGAAAAACAAAATGGTTATTTAAATGACAAATCATACACAGAAAACAAGCAATGAGACTATACTAGAATATTCCTTTCCCATATAATTGTCACTGCAAAGGTAGTTTTATGCAAATGTATGAGTGCTACAGTTCAATGCATACTTGTGGACTTCCGAACACTCTTGTTTGGTATCAGTGAAGATGTCAACAATGCAGAGTAAACCTCAGTACTGATAAGTCTAGACATTCAAATCACGCATTCAATAGTTGTTGATGGGTGGGGGGTTGGTAAAGACACCTCTGCTTAAATCGCCGTGCTCTTCGCACCTCCGCTTAAAAGGGCACCTTTACATTTGTGAAGGGCACCTTTTGATTTGAAGACCCCCAATCTGTGCACATCAGTGCTACGAAAGTAGGCCTACATTAAATGCTGCAATTGACACTTTTAACGATTAGTGAGTTGTGGAGACCGTAATCATAATCCGATTATTAAATCCATTATTCATTATTCACATTGTAAACAGACATACACAAACCACAAATCATTTCGAAAAAAACTATGCAGTTGTTTTCTACCCAAGTGTTTATTAATTTAAAAAACAAGCCAGATTTTATGCAGATGGATGTTTTTAATGGTTTATAATTAGTCTTTGCATCCAGGCTAGAGCAAAAATATGGACGTGAGCAGTGTTTAGAGCCAATGATGGATAGTTTGCCCTGAGACAGGCTCTGAGTAAATTAACCCTGCCTGCCCTGCCATTTTCTTTCGCTTAACTAAGCAGGCTAGCCCCATCACGCAGAGAAACACTAAAACTTTATTTATGCTAAAAGCCGATTAACGGGAAGGGAGACCGTGATAAGGCAGCTGGGTTGGGCCTGTTATCTCAACATACCAACTTGCATCCCACGGTAATGCTGCAGGAAGCCCATGGCTCAATGAGATGGACACTGGACAACAATCACAAGACTGAGGCTAAATGCACAACATCACACTGTGCAGAAAAGCCTCAATGTGCTAAGCCGGCTGTACAAGCCCATAGTCCGTGTCCTATGCTTAAGCAGGGATTGGATTTAGGCTGTAGTAAAAACACAAACAAACAGGCATCCACTGAGATGAATAAGACCATGTTTTGTACAGGGACGCTTTGCTTTTGGCATGGCGCTTCATTTTTATGAGTTCAATCCTTATTTAAGTGTTTACTGAGGTAGTAGATTAACTAAAACAGTGGTGCTTAATTGGTGTTTGACTGGTCTGTTCATCATGCATCTTTAAGATGGCAAAATAATTAGGCTTATCAAATTTTAAAAGGGAGGAAAAAAATCCTTTCCATATCTTTTATTGTTGATGTCATGTGTATCTAATTCAAATTTACTTTTTGGTGTATTTTTGGTTCAAATTCATCCATTCATGGTAGATGCTAGCCAAATGAGGTAGATGCCAAAATGAGCAGGTTGTATTCATTTTTTAAAACAAAAGTTGCAACAAGGATCAACATGGTTTGTGCCATCCATATTTTTGTGCTATGAATTATTTGCTGCATAGAATAATGTTATTTGACAAAATTATCATTTTAACTTTATATTGAACGCATATTAAATGAATATTCTGGTTTCATTAGAAGTTAAGCTCGATCAGAATCATTTGTGGCATGATGTTGATAAAGACAAAAATAGAGTTTTCAGTGAGGCACTTAAAATGTAAGTAAATGATTTTTAGAGGGCCTAAAAGGCAGAAATGTGAAGCTTATAAATTTGTTAAAGCACTTACATTAATTCTTCTGTTAAAATTTGTAGCGGTTATAATTGTAATTGCTAGTTTTGCTGTGTCGTGTCGTTATAGCAACAAATTAAATATAACTTTACAGAGAAAAGGAAAGTTAGTGATTAAATCACACTAAAATACATACATACATACATACATACATACATACATACATACACACACACATACATATATATATATATATATACACACATACATATATATATATATATATATATACATATATATATATATATATACACACACACATATATATACACATATACACACACACACACACACACACACACTCATCCTCATGTTATTCCAAAGCTTTACCACACCTTTCGTCCATGAAACCTAAAAGGAGATGTTAATCTCAGTCACAATTTACTTTCATTCAACATTATTTCCATAAAATTAAACTGAATGGTGAACGAGGCTAACATTAAAATCTACTGTATTGTAACCACAGCCAAAATAAACTCATTAGGGTTTGGAACAAGAGAGTGAGTAAATTATGACATATTTTTTTTTATTCTGAGTTGAAATATCCCTTCAAGCACATTTTATTTTACTTTTGTTTGATAAACAATTTTGATCCTGTGTTGGGTCAGCACTTGATGTCAAATATAAAATGTGGATTTTGAAGCAAAACCAGTTGTGAACCACTGGTGTGGAATACAAATTTGCTTTTTTTTTACTCATGTTTACAGGTACTTAAATTGTTGTGGTGATGGCTGCAGGGTTGCGGTTGGTCTAGTTGAGATCATGACCAGTGAGTGTCGGTGAAGGGGTGCCATTAATCTTCAGGTGTTTAATACCAGTGGGGGTCTTCATCAACACATCTCTCTGCTTCGCAATGCAGAAATGTTTGCAATGTCAGCACACACACACACACACACACAATACACCCCCCCCCCCCCCCCCCAACTAAGGAGGTGCTGACTCCAGCCTTGTCTCTGTCCATTAACTGGAGGTTTGGGGGGGGGGGGGGGGGGGTGTATTGTGTGTGTGTGTGTCAAAGTCACGGCCACTGTTTTTTGTGTACAGTAAGTAGTTTGAGATGCATTCCATTCGAAACCCTGTCAACAGTAAATGCATCTGGCTGTTCAAGTTAAATAGGGTAACTTTACTCCACCCAAACAGTGCTATGTCAGCATAGGGAAAATGTGAAACATAACTGCGGTTACCGATGTTTTTGCTTAGGGCTTGCAATACACAATAAATAATAAAAAATTAAGAAATGGATGCACTTTGTAGGAGAGATGGAATTAAAAAAAAAAAAAAAAAATTTCATTTACAGTATTTGATGATGCAGATCGATAACAAAACTGAATTGTCAACAAAAAAACAAAAAAAATTGACAATGAGCACAGCTGACGCGCATGGATATATCTTACCAACAACAAGCCCTGAGAGGAAAAATACAAAGTGGACACACACACACACACACACGATAAAGTCACTTCATTTTATTTGCATATAGCACAGGAATTGAAGATCTGATTTTTATCCGTTTGGTGGAATGTGTAAATGGAATGTGCTTATTCAATTTGGACAGCAATCCGATCAGTGAATATGCATAAAGTGGCCAGTCTAAATTCCCCCAAAAGGCAAGAAAATGCTGCCTTATAAGATATTTTGGCCAAAAATCTAAGGCAGCATCACATGTATAATTTTAATAAGGCAGTCACAGAATGCATTGTGATAAGGTATATGAAGACATGATATATGAATAAGATAATCATTAAGTTCCACGGTCCTATTATTACAAAGGTACACAGTACTTTTTTGTAAGCATTATTAGAGTATCAAGTCATTCACTTATCAACATGTCATGTTCTGAGAGTTCCGGTACCCTTGGATAGGCCACATTATGCTGACTCATTTTTGCATCAACTCCAGCATGTATACCTTCCCCTGTGGTGCCACCGGAAGCACATGGGAGACCTAGGTTCAGATCCCATGATAAAACAAGGAAGTAATCTAGTTCACAGTGACAAGCATGATTCAGAGGTTGCATTTTTCCCTCTAACATTACATTTTCACTCCATTGAAGGTTTGGGGGTTACAGTTTATAAAATATGCATTCATCTTCACTTTATTCCAGCCTGTAAAGCTGAAAACAGCTCTATTCACAATGCACTTTTGGCACCCCTCTATGGACATTACACCTGAAAAATGCCCACTTATCGCTTTGGCAACTAGGAGCAATGTTTCGCACTTTGGAAAGCACCAAACGATTTTAGCTAAAGAAAAGTCAACCAACTGTTTTCTATTCCAATATGAGTTCAGTCTAAAATCAGACTGAACTGCAATTAGATGCGAGCACTAGTCAAATCTCTCATGTCCTCTTCACGCAAGGAGCTTTATTCATTTAGTGTATATGAGTGACCGTTAACAGGTTTGCTACCCATGAAGTAGTCATTCGCTCACACACAGGTTCCATTTCAGTTACAATGCTGCCTTTGAAGGTAGCTTTCTAAGTAGGCAGTAGACACACTGTAGAAATTCAAACTAATAAAATGATGGAAGAGCAAAAATATCTAAGCTGAATCAGCATTTTTGGGGGTGTGTAGCCAAGAAGACATATTATATTATGTTTGCAGAAATATATCACAATAACATTGAATGAAGTGTCATTCATATCCAATCATTCTGCACTCTGTCTGACGTTGACTGGACTAAAACACCCAAATCCAGTCAATAGATCCGACATAAGGACCATGTAAGTATCGGCAAAAAAAAAAAAAAAAAAAGTTTAGTATCATGATAAAGATACCACACAAATATATATATATGTGTGGCAGCGGGGGCGTGGTCAAGCGCCCGTCCGGATAGGGAAAGCAGTAAGGGCGCTTGCACCTGAGCTAAATTATGTCTAACACCTGTCTCTAATTTCAGTGAGTACGGGGAGAGCGGCATAAAAGAGCCTGAGTGCCTCCAGTCAGAGAGAGAACCACGCCAGTCCAGTGTTGGCAACCCAAGAGAGTTTTTCCCAGAGAGTTTATGTTACCACTGTTCAGTATATTTTATGTTCAAGTTAGCTATTGGCGAATTAAAGAAACCCTTACCTGCATGCAGAAGCCTGTTCTCGTGTCCTTCTTTTCCCAGCCCTGACAAGAACCGTGTTACAATATGATAAAACGTCTTTGGACAAGAGTATCATTTATTTTCATAATTTATTAAGTCAAGGAATGAAATAACTCGCTCCGTAAGTGATTAAATAATACATTTTGTTTAAATGAGTGCCTGGCCATGCCTGCTCGCACCTGCATTTCTGCATGTGTGCTATTGAGAGCTTTAAAGTTCATTGAATTCTTAGTAGCCTCAAAGTAAAATTGTTTAGTAACTAATTCCACAGCTATTTCTAGTTGAGATGTCAATTGAGATGTCATATGAAACATAATTTGGACTGCATTATGGGAAAATGGTTTTTTGTTTGAAATCACCATTGGGGTGTTTAGTGTTCCCTTTGGATGGGACCTTATCTTGTTAATTTCTAATCAATTTTCTCCCAGCCGGTGCAACTGGGTTTAAGAACACAATTTATTGTACTGTAATGTATGGAGAAAGTTAGTCAATTTATTGGTGAATATTATGTTTTATAAACACGCAATTTTTAATTGAAAGAATCTTTGTGCTTGTTTTCTAAATGTTGCACCAATTAAAACATTTTAGTTGAGTGAACTTTGAAACTAGTTGAGCTAACATAATATTTTAAATTGGAGTTCAGTCTGACCCCACTAAACAAGAATAATTAAGTTAATACTTTGAAGAAAAAAAATGAATGAACAAAAACATTCTGTGGAAATATTAAGATGGCGTGACATTTTTTACAGTGCAGCTACTGTAGGCGGTTCACTAGTTTTTGGCAAATAGCCAGCATAGTGCAGGGCTGCAGATTTTATTATTTTTTCATGAATTTCTCCCATTGTTGCAACATGTCACAGTTCAAACATAAACTGTTGGCTATTCAGTGGCAAGTCTGAAGGTTTGCTTACACAAGTTGTTTAAATACCATGGCAAACACATACGGAGCAAAATATGTGTGGAGTTGTGTGAAGGCGTCTCTGTGAGAAATCAGAGTAAACACTCTTAAAGCTGTAGGGAGGAAAAGTGAAAGATTTTCCAAAGCTCGCCCTGTAATCTCACAGATGCTCTATGCCAGTTGGTTGGAGTTTTTTTTAAGCATGCCAACTGTCCTAGAGATTAAATACCATGATGAAATATCAGAATTTTTTTACAGACCTAAAAAAAACAAAAAAAAAACAAACTGACCTGCAGTATAAGTTTGTGTGTGTGTGTGTGTGTGTGTGTGTGTGTGTGTCTATAGTTTGTCCCCAGATGACAAAACCTCCCTTTGGGATATCGAGCATAATAGTGTCCACCATTTTTTTTTTTTTTATTATTTGTTTTTGCCATTTCCTTTCTTAAAGTGTTTTTTTTTTTCCACTTCATTTTCTAATTGGGGATTTCATAGAAGTCTTCATAAAGGTGTTGTAAGCCATGGACGAAATCAACCAGCTCCACAGTAAATTACAACATTACAAACTGTTACAAAAAACATTAGAACATGAAAATTAGACAAATAGACGAAGGTATAAAACTGTGTACTTAAGGGTGCAGCGATCAATCAGCCGGTGACCTAAATCGGCAGATTTTCCACTTAAATCTGTGATTGGACAATTGTGCCTAGATTCAGGGCCGGTCATTTTTTTAATTGCTGCATGCACAAAATCACACATAAACTACTACTCTAATGAATAAGCACTTGCTCAGCCCTCTAAGCATGACACTGCAGCCACTGGAGGGTGAGTTATTGGCAAACCACTAAGCATTTGTGAATTTACACTTTCACATGCTGTAATTTAGATATAAAATGTGTATGAATTACATGTGTATGGATATTAAGGTGCCCGTTTTACTGCGGTAGTAATTCTGACTCTGCTGTACAGTTAGACATGGAGAGGACAAAGATATTTTGAAACAAATTAAACAACAAATAAAGATGCAACTACAAATCATAGAGTTCATACGTTATAATGTGAGTCGCGACAGTCAGATGGTGTGTGGAGCGATTGAGACCGTTTGATTGATCATGCATGCTTTCAGTTTCTCTTTTTCCCCAACAAATTTCCTGATCCGTGTACCACTACTTAATATCTTTATGAGGAAATTAACTACAAATCCCATGAAGCATTACGAATGGCGTTATCAAAAAAAATTATGGAAATATATAAAACAATTACAAGTAAAGAAAGAGTATTTTTAAGTTCATTGCAAACCAGTTATGTACAAAAGTATAAGTAGTTTGAGAGTGTAGGGAGACTGACTCGATTGCATCACTCAGTGTGTCATGGAAGTGGGTGTTCGCTGCGGAGCTCTTTTTCCACGATTCTCTGATTGGTGGATCTCTCTTCAGGATCATGGGTAGCGTAGTTCTTCACCATGAATTGCGCAATTTAACGCTTTTTTTAAAAAAAAAAGTTGAAATAACAGACTGATGGCTTTAATAGGACCACTGATTAACAACCGCAGAGATCATAGTTAATCTGTCTTTAAAGGTTTAAAAATTAGCGTTAAAAATCAATTTCCCTATGGAAATAATTAACAGGATTTTTTTAAATTTTAAAACCAGACTGTTGTGCTTTATTAGAAAAGTGATCCATAATTAAAGCACTTGTTTGATTTATTTTTTAATTAAAAAAATATTCTGTTATATCATAAATATCTAATATAAAAACAACATAAGTGCATGGTATGTCCTTTTTTCACCAAGTTTCTCCGTGTGTGTTGGGGAGTTGAAATATTTGTCCCCAAAAAGTGACCCAAATATGACGAAACCTCCCCTTTTGGACATTTGGGGTGTCCTCATTTGAAAAAGAAATACTATTTCACAAACAAAGTATACATTATATTTTTAAAATAAAGTCTATGGATTGCACCCATTAAATAAATGTCTGTGTGTGTGTCTCCAGCAAGTTCTAGTAATGACCTGATAAAACGTATGCTGCCTCCAAGTGTCACTCTGCATGTTTAACTGCTTACTAATTAGCACTACGGTACTCACAACTAACATGGGCCAGTTTAGCAACAACTCGAAGTAAATGACTCAAATATGATGAGATGTGTCTGTGACAAGCTAATTCACTGCGCACGTTAACACATATGCGCTCACACCCCCGCAGACTGGAAAGTGTACGGCTAAAAGCCATAAAGCATCCTTCAGCACATCCTCAAGGATGGCGTGAATGCGAATGGACTAACCTCGAAAGCGTAATAAACAAGTCTGCTCAAGGACATTAGTCACCAGGAGCGTGTGTGTATGCACATACACTCACACACATGTATTTGCATGCCCTGTCTGTGGCAGACATCTACATTAAGTGGAGAGCCAGACAAACATTTCCCGTTTAGTCGTCCATACAGGCCTTTCATTAAGTGCTCCCTCTTAACAGCCGAGGAGGGCCATCTTCATCTCTGCGTCCGTCTGAGGCTAATCAAATCTCACCGGCTGCAAGAGAGAGCCATTCCAGGCCCGCCATTATCATTTATCTGTATCGCGATCTCTTCGGCACTGTGGTTAACGAAAAATGTTAGGTCTCAAAATTCAATTTACTGCAGTTAGCAGTTGGATTGGTGATCAATCGAGGCTGCAAGGAGATGAGGGATTGTCAGGTTGGGCTCCTGCACCGTTCCATTATCGGAATGCTCAGATGAGCTTCACAATCCCATTAGTACAGACCAGGTCGCCAAGGCTAGAAGGCATAATGGGAAAAAGGTGCACTTTTCATCTTACATTTCTCGTCATCTGTTGTTTGGTGACAACTGCTTTTAAAGGCCAAATGTTAAAATGTATTCATCATTTCCTCACCCTCATGGTATTCTAAACCAATATGACATTCTTTCTTTTCAGGACACAAAGCGAGAAGATTTCATACAATAGCATTTTTAGGATGCTGTGTCACGTTAAACGTAGTTTGAAATTCAGAAAAAGAAATCTTGTGACCCCTGCATTCACTTTAGATGCAAGAACAAGTCCTCAGATAAGTTTGAAATGGCATATTACTCTTACAAATTCTGCCATCTTTATCTATAGCAGAAATAGTAAGAGTAGTATAATAGTATGCCATTCCGAACTAGGCCCTCATCATGTGCTGTCTGCTGTCAGTGTGGTTTGTTGCCTGTACAGCTGCACATTTCCTGTTCAGCTGGGGTTGCGCTTACTGCCCTTTGCTGACTGAGACTTGAAAAGCATGAAGGTGGTATTTCAATCTTGAATTGCTCCGATGGTAGAACAATTCCTATTATGTTCCAGGGGCATGATAAACTGCTTTAATTTTATTTATTTATTATCTGATATTTATCACACTGGTAATGCATTAATATAAAAGCCCTAGAGGTATCATCTAAATTGACTATACTGTTGAAAATAAGTGCATGCAAGCAGGTCAGCACAACACCTAAAAGTGGACCAATAAAAAGAAAAAAACAAGTATTCAATTGCTCATGTGAAATTATGATTCAGTCCTATTTGTGGATACAATGGTCTATAAGATCTGCTGAAGAGATATAAAACATACACAATAGACAGACCTTTAGGAGAGAAGAAATGGCCATTACACACTCAAGGTATTTACGCAAGTTGATTACTGTTACCAGCACTGGTTGGTTTCGACCATCATCCCTGTATTGTCCATAAAAAAGCCTGCAGAACTAATTTCCATGTGCTTCTCCGGGTTTTGTCCTGTTAGTATAATAGGCATCAAGAGAATGAGAAGAACAGATGTGGCTCATTCAGCTTGGCAACTGCCTTTGCCAGCCTCTCCATAATCTCCTTCTTGAGAACCCCTCAAGGTGACCACACCAGCCAGGAAGAGAGGGAACAATTCATTCAGGATACACAATTCTATTTAAAAAGGCATGCGAACACCTCTGATTTTCTCCTTACCTTCAGTGAACTCCAGGTCTAAATGAACCTGGCATTAGAAAGACATCCATCATCTTTAGGGCTCTAAATGTAAATATATGAGAGCAATTAATTGCATAATTATTTCATAGACAACACGTTAATGCATCCCATTTAAAATGATTTTTATGTAATTATTAGGTTAGTACATTGTGTGAATGGCACAGAAAAAAAGAGCCCTTTACTCATCTCACACAAAAAACAACAGATTCAGTATTTCTCAAAATGCACAAGAAATACAAAAAAACATGGAAATGTGCAAAAATACAAAAAACTCTATGGAAATGAGCAAATAATTCAATAATAAAAAGGAACTTTCAACAAACTTTTGTTTTTGTTGAATGAAAAATTAAACCGTTATAAATGTGAAATGCAATTCAGTTGACGCATTTATTCTATAACACCGAATATAGACACTGGCATAAAAATACAGCCATATAAACGCACATGTTCCTAAATCACAACCATGAATAATTCAGAGATTTTACAGTAGCGGCTCAGGCAGGTCCAAATCTCTTGACAACAAATCCCTCAATAGCACACATTCAGATTAAACAACAGTGTTTAGATTAAACACTCAACAGATTGGTGGCAGTGAATTAGGGATTAGAACACCAGATTTATTGTAATCAGCCAATTACTGCCTAAGGAAATTAGATTACAGAAGCTTTTTGCTTTGTTATTCTAATTAAATATGCATCCTGGTTAGCTTAAAGAGCCAGGATCAAATAAAAGGCTCTGGAAAACAATGTTAATTATGTCTACTTATTTTAAATGTTCTAGTTTTATACAGTTTGACAGAGCATTTTAAAGCATAGTTATCAAATCTTGCCCACCTTTCAGTAAATATGGTGTCTGACAAAATCTTTAAAACGTGCATAGTACTTCACAAATAACATGTTTATTTGCATTTTAGATTTATATTTATATACATATATAAGGGAAACGTTATTTTTTAAACTTACATTTAAAAATATTAATATCACTTGTTTTTAATAATATTAAAAGTTGCAATTTGTAACATTTCTCATGTGATATTTGCCTTTTTTTGCCAATGTGTGAACAATGCTTGTAATGCAATTTAAAAAATGAGCCCTTCCCGGACTTCTTAGGTTGCCTATTAAAGTCTGTAGACTGGTTTTCATGCGAAGGGAGCGGGTCGCTTTTTCTGGGAAAATCCAAAGGATGTGACGTTTATGCACGCTCCCGAGAGCCTTGTTTCAGACGGCAGTTTCTCTTCTGCTATTCAACAGCGACAACAGACAGTCTGCAACACTAGGTAATGTTATCTTAGAGATGGAATCCAGCAAACGTCCGGTTCCCAGTACAACACCGATTCCTACACAAACTCAAAGTAAGCCAAAAAATAAATAAATAAAAAAAACATTTATCTACTGAATCCTGTCTGGCTAAGCGGAAACGCAATTGTGGTCGAGTGAAAACTAGCGTGAACATCGGCAGGGTGTTTGATTCCTGGAGGGACCGTCGTTCAGTTTTGGAGATCAAAACTGACCCTGAACTGGCGTTCTTCTTATTGGACAGGTAAGCTTACATAACTGCAAAGCATGTGAAATATAGTGCCATAAGGATTGATCTGTGTGATTTTAGCTAACTTGATCTTGCCTGCTAACGCTGACGAATTGCAAGCTTCCTTGCTTCATAACTTTCAAATAATTTCAACGATCTTCTTTATACTACAAGTCAGGTTAATGTCAATGTTAATCTGTAATTATTCAGCAAATAAACTACAACAATACATTAAATGAATGCTAGACAATGTTCAAGATAATGCAAAAAGCTCCATTCATTAGTGTGACGTAACTTGGTTATACAGAAAATATATAGATTCTGTTATTATAAAACAATAACGCATCAATATCTCAAAATAACAGTTGTGATGGAATCACATCAATACTGAACTGTCAACATATTTATAATATACAGTCTATTTTATGAACAGCTACTGTCATCATCCACCAAATGTAGCTATTGATAAATCGTATAAATGCAGTCAGTGTATCATGCAAAGAAAAGTGATTACTTCAAACTACAGTTTCGCAAAGTCAGACCTATATCCACACTGTGTTTTAGCCCTGTTCCAGCACTGGAGAGTGAATGTTTCTAGTAAAACAATCATGTATGTGTAATTTGAATTATGCTGCCTCATCTGTCTGCATGATGCTGGTGAATCACGGTCAGTCTCTTTGTACGTTGCATCATTGTTTTGGTCAATGCTCGTGTCCCTATGGAGTGTGTGCACGAGCAACAGGTAACTGGCTACAGTTCACTTAACGGCCACAGGTGTCATTAATAACAAGGGTTTCTGAATCTTACATTGCATGTTTAATAAACTATTTTTTATAAAAAAAATTATCTTTTGCTAATTTTCTATTTATTTTAAGTACAAATAATTCATGTTGCCTTTCAGTTAAAATGCTGTCATAAAATAATAATAAAAGAATTCAATATATTTTGGTTTAAAATAGTTATAAACCATATTCAATTAAATTATGAAAATTAAAATAGGAAAATGTATTTATACCAACTAGTCCTAAGCATCAAAGAATTCTCTCTCTGCCCATCTCTCTCACTCTCACTCAGGATTGTCTATGCATTGAGTGCAGCCCCCTCCTGAGCAGCTATGAACTGATCCTGTGATTATTCTCTGAGAGACTAATCCTCTGAGGCCCCTGCTGCCTCCTACCAAACTTCAGACACACTCTACTGGACACACAATTCGCAACTACTCAGGCCCAAAACTGTGAAAACTTGGACAAAAGACACAGAGGATCCTCCCAAAAACTCCCACCCCAACATGAAAAAAAAAAGAAAGAAAAATCACCCATCCTTGGACTCCCCTGCATCTCCCATCACACCTCAGGAAGCAAAGGAGCTGAAAGCAGTCACATCCCAGGAATCCAGCTCAATATCCGCGGATTAGGGGCCAGGCCCCTCTCTGTGTCCTTCTCCTGAAGTCCTAAGAGTCCCCGAAAGCCACAAGGGAGAGACAATCAAATTTACTAAAGTTTAATCCTTTATGAGCTCATCGTCTTTAACTCACCCTGCCAAGCTGGCCAAACTGTCCGAAGCAAAGGAGAATGAATCAAGAGTTGCTTAAATCTAAAGACACATTCCCAACTCCATTAAATACTGAACTGTCTCTGCTGGCAAGGGTGGCAAGAAGACGCAAAGAGACTTCCTCGCCAAAGTGTATTGCTAAATCTGGTGTAACAATTGCTTTCATGACTAGAGGCCTCCAAAAGACACGTTTACCTTGCATATCCATATGGCAATGAGTGGAGTGTCAAAAAAACTTGTTAATTTAATTGGCACAGTAATGCATGAGAAGTAATCACAATGCCATTCAAAGAGCTAAAGTTGTTTTTATTTATGTTTTCCATTTTTCAAAACAACAGTCTAAATCATCTCACCTGGAAGTAACACTTAGAGAAAAACAAATATTTAAATGAAAAGTCTCAGCAAGTAAGTGAACAGTTTGGAAGGCACCAGAACTTTTAAATTCGCAAATATTCACAAAATCCAAATTTGCATGATTTTAGAGTATTTACTGAATTTGATGTAGAATTTTAATGTTGATAAAGTACGCTCATCTGTATATGTGGACATTGTTCTGCGACAACTAGGGAAATGAATAACTCCTGTGTTGGTAAATCACGATTCTTGAGACAAACTATTTTTAAATCATCTCCCAGAGGCTAAATCTATTTTTAATTTAACAAAAGTTCCACATTTCAATACAATGATAAATACATATAGGCATATTTTGTGCCTAGTTTGTGCACACAGACAGGTTGTTGACGGAAGACATGTTATCATTGTTGATTTAAAACATGAGCAAAGATGCACAAACTTGGGTCCAAAGTTTTTCTGCATTTTTCCTGCGACTCTGTTGATTTGCTGCTAATTCCTGTTAAATGAAGAAACACTAAGCAACAAACATTCCAAAAGCGGGGCGAAACCGCGCATCTGCATGAACCCAATGGACAGAGCGAGGTGTGTGCACAAAGCAGCGGACCACAGTGCTGCAAGAACCAGCGGGAAAAGGAAACAAAGGATCCATT